>PVLC010019254.1:0-30899 GCA_004027655.1 Graphiurus murinus | reverse complement strand
TCCTCCACCCTTCTGGCCCTGTCTAGGCTCTAGCAGGGCGGATGGCTGAGTCTATCCTTTGTTTTGTGAATCCCGCACCCTGCACTCGAGGTGCGCGTGACTCGACTTACGTCTCCCTGCAGTTCGGCCTGTTCCTGTTCTGATGGCTGGTGGCGCAAATGGACAATGATGGTCTGTGTAGCTAGCAGGAAGTTGGTGGAAGGGGCTGGTGTGCAGGCTTGGTTCTCTCCTGTTCGGCCTGTTCCACCTCCTGGACAGCTGGGGGCGCAGTCGGACAATGCTGGTTTGGATAGCTGAGAGGAGGATGGTTGAGAGGTGCTGGCGGCTAAGATGGTGGCAGCCACACGCTGGGTCCCCCAAATCTCCTGATCTCCACCCAGGCGCTCCAAGTTCACGCCCAGGCTTCAAGCACTCCCTCTCTTCCCCTAGTCAAGAGGCTGGGCTCCCGGCCGATCTGCTTCAGGCTCACTTTTTCATCCCTGGAGGCTGACCTGCCTGCTCGGCCTTCCCGGGTTGCTGAGAGGCGCAGGCTGGTGATAGTCTGGCCAGATGGCAGGTAGCTGGTTGGGAAGGGCTAGCAGGGGGGATGGTGGGCCGCCACTTCACGGCCCGCTGGCTCCCGCTGACTCGTCCTGCCCCTCCCGGACTCAGCTCCTCCGCTCCCACCTCAGGCCCAGGCCTCTGCCAAGAAGCTGCGTCCCACTTCAGGCTCTGGGTGGTCACAGTTCCGCACTGAGGCGATGCGCCGGGACAGACCCCAGACCCGTGGGTGCCCACGCTGAATGCCCCACGGTTCTGGTCTCCACCTGGGTACAGCGCAGGGTGCCAGGAGTGCTGTGTCCCGGAGCCCGCCGTTCCCAGCGTCTGGGTGGCCCCCAAGGCTCCTGGTCCTGCCCTTCCACAGCCTACCTCCTCGGCGCAGAGCCCAGCTGCTGCCTGCCCCGGCAGAGCCGGGCCGGTGGGGGTCCGCGCGGAGCGCGGAGCACGGATTGCTGCGCTATGGCATCTTTTCTTGTCCCCGCTCTGCTTTCTTGATCTTCTTTATTTGTTTGTGGTTCAAATTTCGCTTTTTTCCTTCTGTTGAAAAGATCTTTTTATGGTAAATTTAGATCCAAATCAAGGCGTTTGTGAAAAGACGGTTCACTCAGTCGCCCTCTTGCGGCTTACCCCTATGTGTGTCTTTATATCATGGAAAGTTTGTTTTGTGAAAGTGGCTTCACTTATGTTTGGGGCATAGATGTTGATAATTGTTATTTCCTCTTGCTGGATTGTTCCTTTTACTAGTAAAAAATGACCTGCTTTGTCTCTTCTGATAAGCTTAGACTTGAAGTCTGATATATCTGATATCATGCTTGCTACTTCTGCTTGTCTTCAAGTTCCATTGGCATGGATTACCTTATTCCAGCCCTTCACCTTTAGTTTGTGGGAATATTTGCTTGTAAGGTGTGTTTCTTGCAGGCAGCATATAGATGGGTTCTGGGTTTTAATCTATTTTGCCACCTTGTGCCTTTTTATTGGGGAGTTGAGACCATTTATATTCAGTGTGATTATTGAGAGATGATTTTTAATTCCTAACAGTTTGAGTTTTTATTTCTGTTTCTGGTGGTGTTTATTCTTCTTTGCTTAGTTGTTTGCTTCCTGAAAATTGTTGTTTCTCTGGTTCTGACATTTACTTGTCAGTTCTTCTTTGTATTTAATCTGTTTGAGTATTTTCTCTAGTGCTGGTTTGGAAGACATAAATTATTTCCAGTTTTGTTTGTCATGGAAGGTTTTTATTCCCCTGTCAATTTTAGAGAGAGTTGTGTTGGGTAGAAGATTCTTGGCTGCAAGTTATTTTCCTTCAGAATTTGGAATATGTTACTCCAACCCCTCCTGGCTTTCATGACTTGGTTTGGGAGGTCTAGAGTGATTCTAATTGGTTTGCCTCTAAATGTCACTTGGCCTTTTACTTTTGTTGCCTTTAGAATTTTCTCCTTAGCCTCTACATTAGTCAACTTGATTATTATGTGGTGTGGTGAACCTCTTCTTTGGTCTTATCTTGCAGGAGTTCTATATGTTTCCTGTACCTGTGTGTCAACTTCTCGTTCTATGTTTGGAAAATTCTCTGATATTACTTTTTGAAAAGGTTGTTTATTCCATTACTTTCAACTCCTAACCCCTTTTCTATACCTATTATTCTTAGTTTAGGTTTTTAAAATTGGCCCAGATCTCATCGATGTCCAATTCATACTGTCAATTTTTTTTTCTAAATTATGTACTATGGGTTCATTTTTGGAATGATCATCTTCTAAGAATGATATACTATTTTCCATGTGGTCTAATTACTGCTTATAGTTTGTATTGATGCCTTAACTTCAACTATTGCATCTTTCACATCCTTCATTTCCTTCAAGGCTTCTCTTTGATTCCTGTTCTGGGTGTCAGATTCTTGGTTTATTTGTTCCTTTATTTCTTTCCAGCTGTCTCTGCATTCTTTCTGGAAGTTTTGTATCATTTCTACTATTAAAGATCTGAATTGTTCTTCTGACACTCTCTACCATTCAGTTTTGTTGAGTTCTGTTATTGTAGGGTTGTGGTGGCTCATTGTTTCTTTGCTATTTTTCCTTCCCATGGTTTCTCTGTTCTTAAATTTATATCTTTGTTGCTCTTGCAAGCTTTCTCATCCAATCTCTGCAGTGGGGTTTTAAAGGTGTCCGCTGGTATCTACAGGGACAGGTTATGTTCAGTGGTAAAGGTTGGGTGAGAAGTCACAGTGAATAAGAGGTTGAGTGTGTTAAAGGTGATAATTTGTAAAGATTAGAGATAGTGGATATGTCAAGGGATTCTGGTAGTGTATGTAGAGTTTTAGGTGTGGTAGTATGAGATGGTCTTGATATGAGATAGGGAAAAAAAGAAAAAGAGAGAGAAGAAAAATTGTTGAAGAGAAGAATATAGATGGGCGAGAGGGAGGGAAGCTTGTAAAAGGGATAAGAAGGAGCGTCAACAAACTGAGCAAATAATAACAAAGCAACCAATCATCAAAACAAACATAAATAAATCAAGGCAATACAAAACAAAAACAGAGTAAAAAGAAAAAAACAGGATATACACAAAAAACCTCTCCAAACCAAACAACAACAACCACCACCACAAGAAACAAAAACAGAAACCCTGCTAGTTTGTAAGAACAGAGCTGAGTTGGCCTCTGCAGTCCTTTTGGATCTGCGTGGATGTTTTTAGCTTTTAGATATCTGCTCACTCTATTAGATATTTGTGTGGGTCTCTGCATTCTTATTTGCTCTTTCTGTCAGTGCAGGCAGGGAGTTCCGCTGGTGCCTCTCCAGTTGCAAGCTTGTGTCTCTGAGCTCTCCACAGGGCCTATCTGCATCTCTCTGCCTTTGCTGGTGGTGGGCATGCAATCTAAATGCTGGGCATTTTCCAGGGTGCCTGGATGGTCTCTATGCCCTGTGTGCACTTGGGTCCTTCATGTACTTCTGCTCCTATCTAATTGCTAGAAGGGTGGGTGACTGAGTCTGTTCTTTGTATGGGGGTGCAATTTAACTTACAGGTCCTTGCTGCTCTGACTCTGGTGGGAGCGGTTAGCTGGGGTATCCTCGACACAGGCTTAAGCTCATTGTCCCAGCTGTTCTTGATTGCTGTTGATCCTGCAGAGATATGCAGCCTGATTAGAGTGTGGAGTTCTGTAGTCACTTACTCCACCTCTGGTCGCTGGGGCGCAGGAGGTTGTTGGAAGACTTGGACCCCACTCTGGGCAGCTGACAAAATGGTAGCTGCCAGTTCATGGTGCGTGTGCCGGCTCCTTTGTTCTCCCTGGGCTCTGCTCAGCTGCTTCTGTTTCTTTGTTCTTTTTTTTTTTTTTTTTTTTTTTTTTGCTGCTTTGGTTTTCTTTCCTTCCATCAAGAAGCTGCTTTGGGGGCAGTTTTGATTCAAGCGCTGAAGCGCAATTGATCTGGCTCTGGAGGGAGAGGTGAGCTGGAGTGGCCATGCAGCGGGCTTACGCTGGTCATACCATGCGTTCTGGTCACTGTGGTAGGTGTGGGGATACCCACCTGGTTAGGATGTGGAGTTCTGGAGATACTTACTCCATGTCTGGTTGCTGGGTACACAGGAGGTCGCTAGATATCTCTGTGTTAATAGATCCCCATGCTGGGTGGCCGGTGCCATGGCCAGTGCCATGGGTAGGGGCTCCTTTGCTCTCCCTGGTCAGCTTTCTGGGGTATCTTTAGATGTAGTTCAATTTTTGTTGCTTTGTTCACTTTTTTGTTGCTTTTTTTTCTTCCATCAAGAAGCTGCTTTTATGGCAGATTTGATTCACGCTCACAGCACCTGAGGAAGTGTTTCACTCAGATGCCATCTTGGGATCCTCTCCTCCAGGAAGGTTTTCTGATGATGGTGTGACTATAAGTTATCTGAAGGATAATTAGGCAGAATGTGAGGAAGAAGAAACACCACGCTCATGCATAAAGAGCCTATTGTAGAGGCAGTAGAGGGCATTCATATGTAGACAAGGATTGTGTGGCAGCAACCCAGGCGAGGAGGAGCTTTGTGCAAGATAAAGATGGAGAGTCACCTAGGAGACAATGGTTTGAGGAAAATCACCATGATGGTTACAGTGTGTCAAATAGATGAGCCTGGTGATGGAGGGGGGAGGAAGAGACTAAAAAAAAAAAAAAAGGATCAGGAAGTCTGCAATGGACTAGGTAAGAAGTAAGGGCATTTGGTACAGGGTTGTACAGAAATAGGATCACTTCAGCTGCTTAGGAGGAGCTGGGTAGTGGAGGAAGCCAAAGACAAGCTCATTTTGAAGATGAGCACTGACGGTAAGAAGCAGTACAGAGGGGTAGTTAAGACTGAAGGCTTTGGAATCAGACACAGCTAAACTCAAAGCACAATTTTACCTACTTCTGGGAAACATTAAATAAGTTCCTGTAAACTGGGTATAACAGTATCTATATCATAGGTTGACATAGGAATGAAATCAGATTATGTATGACAACATGCTCAGCTAGCATTCAATAATTACAGTATTGCCACTTTGGAATTTAGTGATCACCTTCAGAAACAGGATCAAAGGGGAAAGTAGCTTTTCTCTTTGTTGGAAATCTTTAGGAAAACAATCCACAAATACTAAAATTTAGTGAGTTCCCACTTTGTGCAATCACTTGCTAGAACAATACACATCAATCATTGACTGTAGTTTTGATTTTGAGATATATTGCACAGAAAATAGGTCCTGTATAAAGATATTGACATGTATATGAAATCTGTTATCTTACCAGCTGTGATCAATGTGATTAAGTTTTGTCCATATTTATTTTATATAATATATACAATAAGCATACAAAAAAACCTTTGGAGCGGGGTGTGGTGGCGCACGCTTGTAATCCCAGCATTCGGGAGGCTGAGACCTGAGGATCTGGGTTCGTGGCCAGCCTCAGCTACCTAGTGAGGCACTCCGCAATTTAGTGAGACTCGGTTTCAAAGTAAAGAATACAAAATAGGGCTGGGGGTATAGCTCGGAGGTAGAATGCCCCTGAGTTC
This sequence comes from Graphiurus murinus, assembly GCA_004027655.1. Taxonomy (NCBI): domain Eukaryota; kingdom Metazoa; phylum Chordata; class Mammalia; order Rodentia; family Gliridae; genus Graphiurus; species Graphiurus murinus. The sequence continues at coordinate 25,358 of PVLC010019254.1, read as the reverse complement.
AATCCCCAGTACCGCAAAAAAAAAAAAAAAAAAAACCTTTGGGAAAGAATCCCTTTAGATGCAAATTGCATGCCATCATTTTCTAAGCTTCATTATTTACTTACTATTAAAGGCTTATATGGGATCATTAATGTCCTGTGAATTGCAAATCAATTATTTTACAATGAAGCATAAAATTAGTTTAAGAGGCTCTTATATAGGTAGTACATGGGGTATTGGTTTCTCTTCAGAAGTGGATCAAATAAAAATGTTGGACAAGGAAAAATATAGATGACATGCTATGTGGCAGACAATTAATGTGACTTGGCTTAAGAGAAAGGCACACTTGATCAGGATTTGAAAAACCACACTTTAGCATTTTCACTCTAAACTGAACAGTGGACTTCAAAAATATTAAATTATTCTCCAAATGTGATTCAATTTAAGGACATCTGTATTTTGCACACATACGTGGAATAATATATGTTAAGTGCCTGGCACATAAGCATGGTGACTGGCATGTGGTATTTGTAGAATAAATGTTCCTTCTTTCCCTTCCTCAAAAATGCCCTCTGGTAGCACATGAACCTTTCTAAGCTATTTAATCATAAGTTCTGACAAAAGCCAGGTTGCTTTTTCTTTTCTTATTATTCCTTATATTTCTTTTTGAAATTATATTAGTAATGCATGCTCACTATAGATAACTTGTAAAACGCTGAAAAGAACAACAGGAAGATCACTTGTGATCTCATCCTAAGAAAGACTACTTTTACTATTCAGGTCCTTTTAACACATTTTTTTTCTAGAATGTTCTTTAATGTGTGGCGTTCTGTAGGTGCTTGCTCCACATCTGGTCACTGGGTTTGCAGGAGGTCGTTAGATGTCTCAGTGCTAGTAATCCCTGCACTGGATGGCTGACTCAGTGATGGCACCACTACATGGAGCATAGTGCTCCCACATGCACAGGCTCCTTTTCTCTCCCTGGTCCACTTTCTGGGTTCTGTTCAGCTGTGTTTCAATTTTTTGTTACTTTGTTCACTTTTTCACTGCTTTTATGGCAGTTTTGATTTAAGCTCTACTGTTGGGGTCTTAGCCCGGCAGGCCCGGAGAGAACTCGCCTCAAGATGGCGCCTGGCAGAGTGCCAGGAGCAGCTGCACGTGGTAACATCCTAGGGCTGTGCCACGTCAGAGCGCATGCGCCAGCACGTCAGAGCGTGCCCAATAGGAGGTAGTGTTACTGAAGTTGCCTGAGTGAATACTCCCTGATAGACTCACTGGTTTTCCCCTTTACAATTCCTCCCGTACCTGACGAAGAGAGAAGGAGTGTCTCCCGTGAGGAGAAGGAGTAAGAGAATAGGGAGGGAGTAAGAGGAGAGAGAGAGAGAGAAGAATAAAGAAGCTTGCACCATTCCTGTGTGTTTGTCGTCTCTTCGAGCCCTTGCGGGCAAGGGTCCGGCGCGGGGGACGATAAGTGGTGCCGAAACCCGGAACCCCGAAACTGAGGGACCCCGATAAGTGGTGCCGAAACCCGGGACCCCGAAACCCAGGGACCCTGATACTCTACAGCACCCGAGGAGAGGTATTTCTGTCAGTTGCCATCTTGGGCTCCCAACTTGTGACTATATTTGGATATATGGATTTCATTTGTAATTAAAGTTAAATGAGAAGAGAGGAAGAGCCCATTGGTGGGTTTCAGGTGTTGACTTATAGGGTCTGTTTGTTGCTTTTGCTATGGGGATTCATCTCGGAGGTGTGAGTAGGATAGTTTGTTGCCTCTGTGTTTTTAGGCCTCAATGTGGGATGTGTTGAGCTATTCCATCAGCAGAGGTGCGTTTATCCTTGGTGTTTGGAAGTCCCTTCTGGTGGCTCACCTCTCTGGTCCAATCTCTTCAGTAGGGATTTAGAGGTGAAGAAGGAGAAACCTTAGACGAGCAAAGAAGGTGACTTAACTTGAAGGTGATATAGAGGGGGCACCCTAATGTACATGATGTACTTTCTTAAACTTACCAAAGTCAATCACTAAACTGAACCTGAGAAGGAGGTAGGGTGAGAGAGTGGGGCAGGAATTAGGGAAGGTTTAAATGAGAAATATGTGCATGTATGCCTTTACCATCTTGTGCCTAACAAAGATGTATGATTACAATGCACCAATTAAAAAATAAATAAATAAAGTTAAATGAGATCATAGAGGTAGAGGTGTGATGCAGTAGAATTGGTGTCCCTAAGAGGAAGACAACTTTTCACTGTGTCTCTCTCCTACATTCACACACCAAGAAAAAAAGTATGTGAACAGCACCCCAGTCTTAGACTTGTACCTTCCAGAACATTGACAAAATAAGTTTCTGCCATTAAAGTCACCCATTCCCTGGTATTTTGTGATGCTAAGAATTTTACAACCAGAACCCTATGAATCCTGTATGAAATATAACAAGGGCAAGAAAATAAGATGGAACTATACTTTAAAGATAAAAATGAAGGGAAACAACAAATCAACCAATGTGGTCAGCCTATTTATTTATTGGACAAGTGCTCAAGATGTTTTTAGACATTGTGGTCCAAGACCATTTGTATAAGAATTGTGTGGATGTGTCTGTTAGATATCCAGAGGGACTCTGGGACCCTACTACAGTTATACTCAACTTCTTTGAGATGAAATCTTGGAATCTTAGTCTTAACCAAGTTCTCTAAGTGATCCATAAGTTCATTAAAGTCTGAGATCATCCATTTTAGGCATTGTAGATCTGTGTACTACTTCTTGTCCCACAACAAGATATTGCTAGTTAACATGCATGGAATAAGAAGGCAAACCATGCTGGAATGTAATGAGGTGTTCACAAGTAGTCTATGGAAGATGAGTGTAGTATTTTTAGAAGAGAGCAACAAATAAGGGAAAGTAGGAATTAGAGTTCTGTTCACTGCACTCCATGTACATGGAGGGGAGAATAGAAACAATGACCAAAGGGGTCTGGAGCCAGGGGACTTCAGAGAGGCCATAGCTTGAGGAGGTAAGTTGTTCTCCATCACTGTTTAGAACACAATAAAGAAATAAGATAAAGGTATTATCTCATAAAGACAGAAGGCAGAGAGGAAGTAGAAGTGGATCAAGAATTTTTGAAATATAGAAAATAAATGAAGGATTGACTCAAGTAGAAATATGCCATTTCAGCCTAGCCTGCTCTGGAGGCTCAGTCTTGGAAGAACCAGGTGTTACAAAGGTGAGGCTGAAGTTATGTAGGACAAAGAGAGGAAGTAAGTGGTTTGACCTTCCCAGTTCCCTCCTCCCTACCAGGCAGTGTGGCAACACTTCTGGCTTCCTGCATTTTAGGAAGAATAGGTTTATCCTCTAGAGGATTTGAACTAGGGGAGGCTTGAAGTTGGTGACTCTAAACACAGTGGAGTTCTATCCAACACAAGGATGGAAACAGGAACTGAGCCAATTTACTGACCAATGTGATGCTCAGCATCATCTTGACTCCCCACTTTAATCTCAGAAACCAGGCCCTCCTCCTCTGCCCTGAGGTCTAAACAGCATGTGTTACTCAATTCCAAGCAAGAATTGATGCTAAAACACATATTGGAGCAATGCCTTCAAAATGTAATGAGTATAAATCCAGCCAAACTGTTAATCAAGTTGAATAAAGGATAGAATAAAGATATTTTTCAGATATGGAAGTATGCAAAACTTTTGCTTGCTTGAGAAGCAGCTGGCAGAATTACTTTAACAATGGAAGGAAGTATTTTCACCAAAATAAAGGGATATACTAAGAACAAAAAGACATTGAATCCAAGGAACAGGAATTTGAATTCAGAATTATAAAAGGAAATTCAGGAAGTAACCACACATCCAGGGCTAGAATGCATTTGGTAGAGACTCTAAAAGAACATTAGAGAAGTTTAAGGTTTATCTGAAGATGATGAAATACAACTAGATGAGTTTACAGAGGGGACAAGTTCAAATGTGAAGCAGTAATGAGCTTGAGAATGGCAGGAGACAAAAGAGATTCTTAGGCAATTTGAGAGGAAAAAAAAAACTTTTTTTTTTTTGGTCCATAATATGTAGTATCTTTTTATGTAGTATACAAAAGGAAAAGTTCTTTGGTTCCTGGAGTAAAAGCTTGGTATAAAGCTTAGTTGGCTGTCTCTTTGAAAAGCAATAATTATAGATAGTGTAACTAAAATAATTATAACAGAAATGGGTACAAATCCTCATGATGTAACTTTAAACTGATGATTCTAGGAAAAACTAAGAAAATTAGGCATGCATGCACACATATTTAGACCATGTAGACAAACAACTTTTATTTTCCAAAAGTTAGTTTTAATACAGCAAGTTACTAAGGTTTAAACAGTTAATTTAGAGGAATTAAAACTTGAATCCAGCTTAGTGGCTAGTTCATCTTCTACATGGGAATGGGCCATTCAGAACTCCATCCACTACATGGCCACAGTGAGAGCATGCTAGGAGATCCAGGCAGAGTATGTGAAAGCTTAATTTATGGTTACTTTTGCTGTCAAATGAACAATGCTACATCAGTATGACCCAAATTATAAGCTTGCCTTTCAGAGTAACAAATAGCAACTTCTGTGTTGGTCATTTTGTGTCACTGTGACCAAAATATGTGATGAGGACAACTTGGTGGTAGAATGGTTTATTCAGACTCATGGTTTCAGAGGTCCAGTCCATGGTCAGTGCACTCCAAGGCAGAAGCATCATGGCAACAGGGTGTGGTAGAGAAAACCTGCTTGACTCATCACAGTCAGGAAGGAGAGAGAGAGAGAGAGAGAAAGAGAGAGAGAGAGAGAGAGAGAGAGAGAGAGAGAGAGAGAGAGAGAGAGAGAGAGAGAGAAGGGAAGGGGCCAGGTACAAATATAGCCCCTCAAGGTTGCTACCCCAGTGACCTACTCCTCCAGGTGCACCCCACCCTCCCCACAGTTACCCCCAGCGAATCCATCACATTATAAATCCATCAACGGATTTATCCACTGATGAGGTCAGAGCCCTCATGATTCAATTAATTCACCTCTGAACACTATCAACACATGAGCTTTTCTGTGGGACGCTCCATAGCCAAACTATAATAGCTTCTAAGAATAAATATGATTTTTCTTATTTATTGAGTAAAAGTGTATGCCATTCTTGGATTCATAATTTTTTTTACACACATACAAAGAACCCAGGAAAAGTGCCTACTTTTATTGACTGTTCAGGTAACTTAGTCATCCTTGCCTCGTAAATTTCTTTGTGATTATCTTTTATTTTTGTAAGCCTAGAACGCATTTTTTAGTGAAGTCACATTTCTGGTGAAATGACTCTGAAAGGCCTGCCATGAAACTGTCTTCATACTACAGCAGATATTTGTAACTGATCCAGGTTCTATTGTCTGCACCCTTTCTTTCCTTCTCAGCTGCCCTCTTAGTGGAGGGGGATCTTTTGGGCATAATCACATCAGAGTTGTGATACAAGGGTGATCATTCTTAACACCAAAGTGGCTGGTTTTATAAAACAGACATCTCATTCCAAAATCTCTTTAAAGTTTAAGCCAAATCTCACAGAGAGCTGTGAAGCATCACCAGCTCTGATTTACCACTGCCCTCAGAGTAGATCCAGGAGAATTGTTTCACCTAATTTTGAAAAAGGAGGAAAGGAAGAAGGGAGAACAGGGGAAAAGTGTCCAAGACTAACTCAGGTAAGCTAAAAGAGTCCAGGGAGATTAGTAATAATAATAACAATAACAATAAAAAGAAAAGTACCCTTGTGTTTAAGAGTATCTGCAAGCCGGGCGTGGTGGCGCACGCTTGTAATCCCAGCATTCGGGAGGCTGAGACCGGAGGATCCGGGTTCGCGGCCAGCCTCAGCTACTTAGTGAGGCCCTCCGCAACTTAGTGAGACTCGGTTTCAAAATAAAGAATTAAAAAAAAAAATAGGGCTGGGGGTATAGCTCGGAGGTAGAAAGCCCCTGAGTTCAATCCCCAGTACCGCAAAAAAAAAAAAAAAAAAAAAAAAAAAAGAGTATCTGCAATGACTGCTAGCAAGACTAATTTTTTTTTTTGGCAATGAAGGGTAACTCTGTGCTTCCTCAGGCATAACAGAGCATGATAGAGGGTCACATGTAGGATCTGAAATATACTACTAAGTGTTCAGAAAGTAAATCCTCCTGTTCTACACATGGCTCTATTCTTGCTTCACTTACAGTGTGTACTTTTGAGGACTATTTAAATGAACAGTAAAGGTGAGATGGCATGAAACCTGTCTTGCCAGTAAAGGAGCCTGGGGCCTCATGTATCCATTTAACTGAGAATAAACACAAGGAGAAGTCAATATGATAGGAGTGGCGATCAGAGTTAGAAAGCCCAATGAAGTCAGCTCTGAGATGCTGATTTTCATATTTCCTATGTGCTGTAGGAGACATTGGGTATAGATAGGAACTCTTTATGCAGCATTTATATAACTTCCGATTGCTGTTATATAGACAACATTATAAATGCATTGTGTATTATGCTGAGTTAGCTGCTCTTACAACATGATTTATAAAATCAGGAGAGAATGGGTGCCCTTCTCTAATTATTTGACTATTTCAATTCTATGGAAAGAATGGGAGACATGATGCACAGCCATTATGTATGGATATTTCCTATAGCCCCTAAGGGGTCAGGCATGTCAGGAACTTAAGGAGGAATGTGATTCTTTCAACTCTCTCACCTAGCATGGTTGTCTTGGGTGATACTGAGATGAAAGCAACTTCCTGACCCACAAGCTATTACAGTTCAATTGAAAAGGCTGCTCTGTAGGCTATAATAATGGCATTTTACACTGTGCTTTTTATCAGTGATATAACATTGCAGATGCCTTTTAGATATCTTTCCCCTTCAGGTTCCCCTGATCTAAGCAAGGCTTCCAAACACTCATCTTTTACTGATTACACACTGTAATTAGGTATTTGTTTTCTAGGTACACAGCAGAAAGCATGATGACCTGAAATATGGAAAGTAGTTTAAAGAGGGCATGTTTTTAATGGTGCCTCCAGGAGGCTCTCTAGATCAAGCAGAGAAATCCTCAGTGCCTGGGCATGAGTTCCAAAGAGTTCCCCTCTGATCTGAAGCACCCTCCTGCCTCTCATCATCCCCAAAAGAACTTCCTGTGACACCGAAGTCTGGGACAACCCAGCACCAAGGAGAAAGTTTCACAAAAACCTAGCTCTCAACGCTGTGCTTAGAACTTAAGTTGGATCATTCTACAAGCAGCTCTACCAAACAAAATATATGAATAGACAGCTCACACCAGAGAAAATAAAAATATAAGAATGTAGAAATATGTTCATCAAGGCTTCAAATATAGGCTAATAAAATACGTTTGATCCTCTATTCTCACCTGTAAAAATAAAGTGTTGAAAAACATAAAAACTAATGCTAATGAGTGAGTTTGAGGTAAATCAGCATGCTCATCCATTAAAAACTATACTACCCTTTGGCAAATGACAACACAAAGGGAGAGTGATATTAATATTATTTGACCTGTTCCTTTAAATTCATACTGACATCAGTCAAAGTAAATTAAAAAGTTAATATGCAAAAAAAATTTTCCTCAGTATTTTGTATCAAAGCAAACATTTGGAAAATATCTACATGTCTGATATTTGAAGAATGGCTATGTCAAAGAAGTGACAGAAAGATGGCAGACACCTAGCCAGGCATGGTGGCTCATATCTGTAATCCCAGTATTTGGGAGGCTGAGACAAGATGATCTCAGATTTGAGACTAGCATGTATGGTAATTTAGCAAAGCTCTGTTTCAAAATAAAAGAATAAGCAGGGCTGCAGATGTAGATCAGTGGTAGAACATCCCTGGGTCAATCACAGTAACACACACACACACACACACACACACACACACACACACACACACTCAGCAGACATCAATGAGTGATCAAATAAGTGCAAAGAAAACAAGACTCTCTCTTGAAGTTCTTGATAGATTTCTTTGCGACACAGAAGCTCTTCGGTTTAATGCAATTCCACCTATTAATCCCTATCTTAATTTCTTGTGCCTTTGAGGTCTTGTTGAGGAAGTTTATACTCGTGCCTATATTTTGATCCTATGCTCTCTTCAAGTAACTGCAAAGTTTCTGGTCTAATTTCCAGGTCTTTGATCCATCTTGAATCAAAGACTTTCTCACTCTTGTACAGGGTGAGAAAGTGGTATTTATTTCCATTTTTTCTGCATATGGATAGCCAGTTTTGCCAACATCTTTTGTTGAAGAGGCTATCTTTTTCTAGTGTATGTTTTTTTGCCCCTTTGTCAAAAGTCAACTGGCTGCAAGTGTGTGGATTTATTTTTGAGTCTTCTATTCTGCTCCATTGGTCTATATGTCTGTTTTTATGCTAATACCATGCTGTTTTTATTATGTGGCTTTGTAGTATAGTTTGAAGTCAGGTATTGTGATGCCTCCTGCGTGGTTCATATTGTTCAGAGCTATTTGGCTATTCTGGGTTTTTTGTTGTTCCACATGAATTTAAGGACTGATTTTTCTATGTCCATGAAGAATGACATTGGTGATTTAATGGGTATTGCATTAAATCTGTAGATCACTTTTGAAAGAATGGCCATTTTGATGATATTCTGCCAATCCAAGAGTATGGAGAATCCTTCCACTTTCTAAGATCCTCTTAAATTACTTTCTTTAATGTTTTATAATTTTCACTGTAGAGGTCCTTTACCTCCTTGGTTAGAGTTATTTATAAGTATTTTCTTAATTTTTGAGATTACTGTGAATGGATTTATTTTATAGATTTTTTTTCAGTGTATTTATGGTTGGCATATAGAAAAGCTTCTATTTTTAGATTAATTTTTGTATCCAGAAACTTTGCTGAATTTATCAGTTCTAAAATCATTTGGTTGATATTATTGAGTCTCCTAAGTACAGATAATATTATCTGCAAATAAAGATAATTTCAGTTCTTCTTTTCCTATTTTTATTCCTTTGATTTCTTTCTCTTGCCTTATTGCTCAGGGTAGAGTCTTGACTACTATACTGAAAAGGAGTGATGATAGTGGGCATCCTTGTCTTGTTCCTGATTTATAAGGGAATTCTCATAGTTTTTCCCCATTCAATATGATGTTGGCTATGGGTCTATTGTATATTAGCTTTATGATGTGGAGGTAAGTTCCTTCCATTCTGTTTCTCTGCAGTGCTTTTAGGATGAATGGGTGTTGGATTTTGTTGAATGCTTTTTCAGCATCTATTGAAATGATCATGTGATTTTTGTCCTTAGAGTTCTGCTTATGCAGTGAATTATATGAATTGTTTTTCATATGTTGAACCAGCCTTGCATCCCTGATATGAATCCAACTTGGTCATGGTATATAATTTTTTTGACGTGGTTTTGAATGCATGTTGCTAGTATTTTCTTTAGAAGATTTTTTTCTAACTTCATCAATTATATTGGTCTGTAATTTTATTTTCTTGAGCTGTGTTTATTCAGTCTGGGTATTAATGTGATACCAGATTCATAAAATGTAATTAGGAGAGTCCTGTCTCATTCTACGAATTAGATTGAGAAGTATTAGGATTAGATATTCTATAAAACTTTTATAAAATTCAGCTAGGAAACCATTTGGATCTGAGCTTTTCTTTGATGGTAGTCTTTTTATTGCTATTTCAATCTCTTAGATTGCTATTGGTTGGTTTAAATTTTCCTTATCTTCTTGATTCAATTTAGGAAGGTTGTATGTGTCTACAAATTTGTCAATCTCTTCTAGGTTTCCCATTTTGTTGGAGTATAGTTTTCAAAATAATTTTTGATGATTCTCTGGATTTCCATGTTGTATGTGGTAATATCAAATTTTTCATTTTTTATTGAAGTAACTTAGGTTGATTTTTTTCTTTCGGTGAGGTTGGCTAGTGGTTTATATAATTTGTTTATTCTTCTTAAAAAAACAGATTTTAATTTTGCTGATTTTTTTGGTATTATTTTTGTTCTCTGCTTCATTGATTTTTAGCTCTGATTTTAATGATTTTGTCTCTGACTGGCTTAGGATTAGACTGTTCCCACTTTTCAAGGGCTTTGAGGTATGTTATTAGGTTATTTATTTTGGTGATTTTTCTGTTCTTATGTGGACACTCCATATTATGAGTTTTCCTCTTAATGCTACCTTCAAAATGTCCCAGGGATTTTGATATGTTTTGTGTCTATTTTCATTTCTTTCTACACATTTTAAAAAAATTAATCATCTATTTCTTCTATGATCTAGTCCTCATTCAGCAGTGTATATGATGTTTCTCTGGGAAACTTCTATAGTTGATTTCTAATATCATTCACATTTTTTTTTTGAATTTGCTAGTCCTTGTTTTGTGGCCCAGGATATGGTCTATTTTAGAGAAGGTTCCATGAGCAGCCAGAAAGAATGGTATTCCAATGTAGTTGGTTGAAATATTCTGTATGTGTCTGATAGGTCCATTTGGCCTATGGTGTTCTTTAGGTCTGAGACATTTTTACTGATCTTTTGCCTGGAAGATCTGTCTAGTGGTGTGAGGGGAGTACTGAAGTACAAGTGGGACTTAATGTCAGAAAGATTGTTCCTTTTACCAGTAAAAAAATGACCTGGTTTGTCTGTAAAAGTGGTTGCACTGATGTTTGGAGCATAAATGTTAACTATAGTTATATCCTCTTGTTAGATTGTTTCCTTTACCAGTAAAAAATGACCTGCTTTGTCTGTTCTAATAAGTTTAGGCTGGAAGTCTATTTTGTCTGACTTGAGAGTTGCTACCTGACCTCAGGCTGCTGCAATCTTCCTGTCTCAGCCTCCCAAGTACTAGGATTACAAGTATGCACCACCATCCCTGGCTTAAACCCAATTTTTATAAAACAAAACAAGAAAATTGTCCATTCTTTAAATACAATGTCAGTTTATATACATTTACTTTTTGTGGTGATGTGGGTTCAACCTTAGTTTTTCCAGATAAGACTGTCACATCTTCAAAACAGCTTCCCAAACCACAGAGGGGCATTCTACCTCTGAACTACACCCCCAGCCCTTTTTGTTTTTTATTTGGAAACAGGTTCTCACTAAGTTGCTGAGAGCCCTGCTAAGTTGCTGAGACTGGTTTAAACCTGTGATCCTCCTATCTCAGCCTCCCATGTACTGGAATTACAGGCATGTACTACCATGCCTGGGTTATATTTCAATTTTTATTAACTTTTTTTTCTTCTAAATTTGACTCTGTTATAACTACTGCCTCCCCTGAAGTCTGTAATCTTATCTTCCTTAATACCTCATTGGAAACAAAGAGCAGAAGTCTCTGGGGAACCTGCATCTCCAATACTGGGTGCTACTGAGAGGATTTGGAATAAGCTGGACTTAATGAATAAGCAGCTCCATTACCACCTTAATTTAGTTTATACCAACTTAATTTAATTTAATTTCTCTCTCTTGACCACTTTTGAAGAATCTCTTCCCTATGTATTTTTCCTTTCCTGTAACATTTAGATTTTCTGAGCACAGTTCTGTGAATTACTTGTGCTGTTCTTGTACCTTGATGGTGAAGAAAAGACCTTTAAATGAGTTTAAAGCATCCTCAAACTGCACTTTCATCTCCAGGGCCCCAGCCCCACTAGGCCCAGTAAGTATTGCTAAAGCAGAGTCCAATACTTCTGTGCAGCCTTCAGAGGACATTTCAATGGGTCCCTGCCTTTTTGGGTAGAGGCCAGAGCCTTTCATGTTAAGCCTATTCTGTTGCACAGTTGGATAAATCTGCCACAGAGAGTGGGCCTCATTTGCTTAAGAGGACACCCTTCTGTATCATTTGGTTAAATAGATTAGAAGAGGGCCACTCTGCACCAGCTCACTTCTTGAGTTAGGTAGAAGATCAGTTTCAAAGCCTTTGGTCCTTTTCAAAGTGGTACCTTCATGGTTTTGGATGTTGTTTTGAAGATGTGACATTGTTAGCTGGAAAAACTAAGGGCTTAGCTGGGTTCCATGCTTAAAATGTCATTAAAATGAAGTAAGTTAGGACTCCTGGGTGAGAGTAAAGTGGTCACTAACTTCAAAGAAGTGTTTCCAATGAGAATTAAAACATATCTAATGAGGGAAAATATTTCCCTCTTACCCCAGAAATTGGACAGGTTTCTCTTCCTGAGCAGAGGTAGGCCTGAGGGACCACTCTAAATACCTGGTTCATCAGTGCTGCCTTGCTTACAGAGAAGCTCATTTTCTTTTCTAAACATACCCACCCGACTACTTTGACTTGTCATAGGATCTCATATATGCTCTGACAAACATTGTAATATCTCTCCACCAAATCACTTTCATAAAAATGAAAAATAAAGGATTAGAAGCAAAGTGTAACAAATTTTTTAAAGCTCCCTTCTTGCTTTGCATGAAGATTTCTCTGAGTTATAACCCTTAAGCATATTGTATATTTTATACACCTAGTCAACATTCTTGTATAAAGTTTCTATTCTTTGCAGAGCGTTTTCTAAAGGAATTAAAAGATAAATACAAAATGTGGCTAATTTCCCCTCTGTTAACTGTAGTTAGAAAGTGTAAAATGGCTTAAACTAAGCATATCAATACAACATAATGACTCCTTTGTGCCATTCAGATGATTGAGCTCCTGGGTAACTTAGAGTCCCTGAATCTGAAGAGTCCTAGGCTTCAGGCTATTTATATATCGAGGACTTTAACAAGCCCTCTCTCAGGGTCACTCTGAATTACTACTGGAGATTCAGGTGCCCAGAAGTTCTTCTCTAGCTTCTCAGGCTAGATTCAGATCCCAGGGTGAACCTCTTAATTTGACAATGTAGGGATGGTTTCAGTGGAAAGTTGAATCTGCTTTTTGGTTTGGATTGGTGGACCAAGGATGAGTTCAAATATGTTAGGTACTTAGCTAGAGCACTGAAAATGTATTATGTGAGTCTATAAGTTTGGATGTATCACATTTGGTAACAGGTTGGGAGTAATATTAATATTGCTTTGAAAGGCTTATATTGCTATTGTCTTAAAAATTCCTTTTGTTTTTCAAATTACAAAAATAACATGGGATTCTGGTTAGAAAACAAATGATTCAGCTGTGTGTGCATGCATGCTTGTATGCATTATATAAAAGCTCAATACTTTCCCACCTCACCCCTGGAAGTTGAAATGACCATTCTATTAGTGACTCTTTCCTAATATCAAGCATATGAAACACAAATGCATTGTTTGTTGCTATTGAAATAGAATTGGACATTTTGAGCTCAACATTAACAGACATCTTTGCAAGTTAGTAGTTACAGGACTGATATCTGATATCTCTCTAATTTTTATGCACTTATGAACACATGTAACTTAATTTTATATAAGTGACATCATAACTTTTTGTAAGGTATTTCTTTTTCACTTTTATTACTTCTAGTGTTATTAATTTTCATTTGTATGATGCTATTTACTCTTAACCACTCTGTGAGGTGGTTATTATGAACTCTATTTTAGTTTATCAGGAAGCTTAGAGGAGTTGTGTTTCCTTCGTCAGAAAGCTAATGAAGGCCAAGTCAAGATTCACACTTGGGGGGTCATATGCCATTAAAGAACACTTAATCTTCTGATGCTGTTTGAAAATGTTTGTAGGAAAGTATGTAAATACCTACTGAATGACGTTTGGAATTTTCTTCACCATATAAAAAATTGTCAAAATCATTTTTTATTTAGCTTATACACCTCAAGCATATACATACACCTCAAGCAACATAGCAATTATCTTCCATATCTGTTTTTTTTTCTTTCTTTCATCCCCCCTCCCTCATTACTAGAGATTGACCTCAGGAGCAGTCTACCTCCAAGTTACACCCCTAGAGCTTCTTATTTTCTATTTTGAAACAAGTTTCACTAAATTGCTGAGGCTGACCTCAAACCTGTAATCCTCCTATCTCAGCCTCCCAAGTGATGGATTTACAGGTGTGTCCACCACACCTGGGTATATATTTGTTTCCCTATGCTTGTTGAAAAGTAGTAAATCCTATGATAGTTTTTTGCCTTCATTATTAAGACAGATTTTATCTACTATACTGAAGCATTGTTCCATTTTAAATGTATTTTCACATTCTATTTCTTTGTTTCTAAACTCATTTTTTATCTATATTTTCTTTATACTGAGCTCAATTTGGTACAGGTTAGTTTAAAGGCCTAAATGATTCCTCTGACCCCAACTACATCATATCTCATTGTATCTTGTACTTCACAACTTAATTTGGCCTATAAATTTGCTTCCCACATATCCTCCAAAAACTTTTAAAGATGAAAACAAAGTTTGTCTTTGACTTCATGGGTAAGTAAATATTAGTTTGCTATTTGTCTACCATATCCCTAGAGGCACTTCCGTTTCCCTATTGTATTTGTCATGTAACACACATACACAAAAGATCCATCATAATACTATGTTTTAAGCATCTGAGTTCCAAGGAGCCATGAGAATAGAAACTTTTAGGCAAAGATGTTTTTAATTAATAAAAGACATGTTTACAGAGTATAAGGTGGTATGATAGAAACAGGATAGACTTTAGAGAGTGGGAGATTTGGTTCTGAATTCTTGTTTGAGCACTAGGTAACTCATTGGCTTTGGAAAAGTTGATTACTTTTCCTAAGCTTATGTTTCTCCAATTGAAAGATAGGGATAATGCTAATAGATTTGTCAGGAGGATTAAATGATATGAAGTACCAATTGCCATTATAGTGTTTTACATTTATAAAATCTTTAATAGTTGGTAGACTTAACCACATCATATTATTGACTTCCAACTGACTTTTGGCTACAAAGCAGCTATTCAATACCTAATATTTCTAACACCTAATATGTCTCTGTATATAATGTAACTAATAGCTAAAATTAAAGGTAACCTTTGTAGTTAGGTTTTTATATAAGTATTTTTTTTAGTTATTTTCTTCTTTGTCACTTGTCCTGCCTGTACTATATATTTATTCCTATTTTGAAGACACATCTTGGTACAACAGTCCTTTTACTGATATATTATTTCATTCTAAATTAGGAAAGAAGTAAAATTATTAATCTATATTATCATATTATTCTGAAAAAAATTAAAATAATTTCCTCCCCTAATAATCTAAATACTTAGATTATTAAAGTATGGATAAGTTGCTGAAGTTGGCCTTGAACCTGTGATTCTCCTTTCTCAACTTCCCAAGTACTAGGATTATAGTTGTATACCACCATGCCCAGCTAGGGTTTGCTTTTGTTTTTTGTTTTTTTTTTTTTAACATTTGAGGATGGTGGTAGACTCCTTTGAGACTGAAGAACTTTTGACTGCCTACTATACCTATAACACTCCAAAGCATAGACTATCTATCCCTTTTGCCAACGAGTGTATAATCATTTACTTGTCTGTGGTGGGTCAGGTTATTTTAAAAACCAGTGATAGAAGTAAACAAGACAGATGCCTGGGCCTTGATAAGCTAAGATTCAAGATGGTAGCAAGCCTGAATCATCCTACAAATGCGAACATAAATAATAATAATAATAATAAGTAATTTTAGACACTGAATGTACCTTATAAATATAACATAGTGTAAAGTAGCAAGAAGGGAAGTCTGTCTTCAATGAAGCTTGAATGACAGAAAGGCTGGCATATGTCTATCCAAGACGCAGTTCCCAAGCAGAAGAAAAAAACACTGCTTTTGAAGTGAGAACAAGATGAGCGTGGGGATGAGATGAGTGCACAAATGATTCTCACCAAAGAGAATACTATGACATTTGTATATAGGTGAAAAGTGAGGGAATGAGAAAATACATTTGGATAGTGTCTCCTTTGAGGTACCACATATTCAAGGTTAATGAATTCACGAAAATTCACAAGATTAATGGATTCTTTTTCACAATTCCTACTAAAACATTAATTGGTATTCTATTTTTCCATCCCAGGGAAGATTTTCCAAGTGTACTAGAAGAAACTTGTCTTTTGCTAAAGGAAAAAAAAAAAAAACTGGTATGCTTCTAGGTGGGAAAACCATTTTTATGTTATACATAGCTTTTGTTTTAATTAATTTCAACTGGTAATTCCAAAAGGCCTGAATTTCAGGCTTGACTCTTTAAAGCTTAGGTTTGTCACTTCAGTCAAACTGTAGTTTTGAAACTGTATCCCTGGAATCAAATGTCCAAGAGAAAAAGATCAGAGTATTTTTCTGGAAATCCCTCACCATTTCCTTCTATAAATTGGCATGTGATAAGATCATCTCATTTGGTGAGAGTATCCTTAAAAATAAAGCTGGAAATACTGATAACAACTCTATTTTTTTCATTCTTGTTTCTCCTCTAATAAAAAAGTATGTGCTTTTACTAGATTAATGCCTTTCCAGAAGGATTTTAGGTTTGTCTGAATATTGTCATTAGCAAACCTGATAATGTATCAAATTTTGAATATAAAGAATTTATTATGAGTAGTAATTACTTCTTTAGGTTACATGAGCAGAGAAAAGTTTCAACACCAAGACTGAATACAAACTAAAAATATTCCATTCTCTACTCACCCAGCAGAAACAAATTATCCATAGAAAAAAATTAATAGTCCTCCTACTGCAATGCAATATGATCTCATTGTCTTATCCAGATTTTTAATTATCAACATGGGAATTTCTTAGCCAGATAGTAGAGTAACTGGCAGTACCAGAGATGGAAATTCATATTAGATGCTATATTTAAAGATTGTTCTGTACAAAGATTTCTTTTTTTTTTTTTTTGCGGTACTGGGGATTGAACTCGGGGACATTCTACCTCCAAGCTACACCCCAGCCCTATTTTTTATTCTTTATTTTGAAACAAGGTCTCACTAAGTTGCAGAGTGCCTCACTAGGTAGCTGAAGCTAGCCGCGAACCCGGATCCTCCAGTCTCAGCCTCCCAAATGCTGGGATTACAAGTGTGCGCCACCACGCCCGGCTCTGCACAAAGATTTCTAGGGTAGGTCATCAGGTATTCCCAAAGAAATCTAGTTACCTATGTGCATTTTCCTTGAAAACAGAGGAATCTGAAACAGTAGCAATCTGTATAAATACCTAAAATCAACAGATCTGTAGATATGACATAGGAACATAGTGAATGCCTTTACTAGTTTGAAGTTGGAAGTCTGATGCAACAGACAGAAACTATGCTTTATTTTGTGGTGTTAACTGGCAGTCATAGAAAGTTACAGAAAGTGAAGGGTATGGATATGGAACTGAATCTGTAAGAACAATATGTTGTCAGAAACATGAGAAACAACATCATGAAAAATGTTTAGCACTGGTGCATAGTTTGGAGAAAATTTTCTTATTTTAATTTTTATTATAAACCAATCAAAGACAGGTGTGGTGGTCTGTAATCCCAGTACTTGGGAGGATGAGACAGGAGGCTCACAGGTTTGAGGCCAGCCTCAGCAATTTAGTGAGACCCAATTTCAAATTTAAAAAGGGCTAGGGTGTAGCTCAGAAGTATAATGTGCCCGAGTTTCATTCTCAGTACCAAAACAAAACAAAAAACTCCTAAAAACAAACGAAAGAATCATTCAAAGCAATATGAAAAGGGAACCGGGCGTGGTGGCACACGCTTGTAATCTCAGCATTTGGGAGGCTGAAACCGGAGGATTTGGGTTCACGGCCAGCCTCAGCTACCTAGTGAGGCACTCTGCAACTTAGTGAGACTCAGTTTCAAAATAAAGAATAAAAAATAGGGCTGGGGGTATAGCTCGGAGGTAGAATGCCCCTGAGTTCAATCCCCAGTACCGAAAAAAAAAAAAAAAAAGCAATTTGAAAAGGCATAATAGAAAGTCTCACTTCAAAAAAAAAAAAAAAAAAAACTATGTTTATTTGCTCCATTTTGAATGGGACATTATGTCTCATAATCTCATGTTTATGAGACATGTATGTATGGTATATTATCCCAGTATCTTCAGTGCTCACAACTAAGAAATATGTAATGTTCTCCAGTTCCATTTCCCTGCAAATGACATGATTTTGTTCTTGTTTACGGCTGAGTAAAACTCCATCGTGTACATATCCCATAGCTTTATAATCCATTCATCTACTGATGAATGGCTGGTTCCATATTTTGACAATTGTGAATTGTGCAACTATAAACATAGATATGCATGCATTAGTCTGGTAGTTTAATTTCCATTATTTTGGGTAGATACCTGTGAGTGGTATTTTTGGGTCTTATGGTAGATTTACTCCCATTGTTTTAATGATATTTGGTACAATTTTCCAAAGTGATTGCACTAATTTGCAATCCCACCAATAATGTATTAGGGTTCCCACTTCTCCACATCCTCACCAGCATTTGTTGTTTGTGTTTTTAATGATTGTCATTCTAATTGGGGTTAGGTGAAATCTCAGAGTAGTTTTGATTTGCATCTCTCTGATTGCTAATGATGTCGAACATTTCCTTATACATTTATTGGCCAGTTGTATTTCTTCTTTTGTGAAGTGTCTATTGAGATCATTTGCCCATTTTTTGATTGGATTATTTGTTTTCTTAGCTGTGAGTTTCTTGAGTTCTCTGTATATTCTAGATATTAGTCCTCTATCAGAGGAGTAGCTGGCAAAATTTTTTCTCCCATTCTGTCATCTCTCTGTTGAAATTTTTGATAGTTTCTTTTGTTGCACAGAAGCTCTTCGGTTTAATGTAATCCCACATATTGATCTTCCTTTTAATTTCTTGTGCCTGTGGGGTCTTGTTGAGGAAGTTTTTACCCTTGTCTATATGTTGGAGTGTTGGTCCTATGCCCTCTTCAAGTAGTCACAAGATCTCTGGCCTGACTTTCAGGTTTTTGATCCATCTTGAATTGACTCTTGTACAGGGTGAGAAAGTGGTATTTATTTCCATTTTTCTGCATATGGATAGCCAGTTTTGCCAACACCACTTGTTGAAGAGACTATCTTTTTTACAGTGTATGTTTTTTTGCCCCTTTGTCAAAAATCAACTGGCTGCAAGTGTGTGGATTTGTTTTTGAGTCTTCTATTCTGCTCCATTGGTCTATATGTCTGTTTTTATGCTAATACCATGCTGTTTTTATCACTGAGTCAGGTATTGTGATGCCTCCTGCCTGGTTCTTATTGTTGAGAACTATTTGGCTATTCTGGGTTTTTGTTGTTCCAAATGACTTTAAGGACTGATTTTTCTATGTCCATGAAGAATGACATTGGTAATTTAATGGGTATCATATTGAATTTTTAGATCACTTTTGGGACAATGGCCATTTTAATTATTTTTATTCTGCTTACACAAAAGCATGGAAGGTCTTTCCGTCTTCTAAGATCTTATTTAATTTCTTTTTTTCAATGTTTTATAATTTTTCTTGTAGAGGTCTTTTACCTCCTTGGTTAGGTTTATTCCTAAATATTTTATTGTTTTGGGGGATATCCTGAGTGGAAATGTTTTCTGGGTTTCTTTTTCAGTGGATTCGTGGTTGGCATACAGAAAAACTTCTGATTTTTAAAGATTGATTTTGCATACAGACACTTTGCTTAATTTATTGGTCAGTTCTAAAATCCTTTCGTTGAGTTTGTTGGGTCTTCTAAGTATCATATCATCTGCAAACAGAGACAGCTTCAGTTCTTCTTTTCCTGTTTATACTCATTTGATTTGGCAGTGATCTTCTGATGCACAAATGTGAGTTGTAATTTCCCATTTAAGTACTCAAGAACCTGGAAATTTACTGGCAGTTGGATGTCCCTTCCCAAATCCATGTTGAAATCTAATTGCCATTGTAACAGTGTTGAGAATTGGGACCATAACAGCTTTGAATTAATGGTGTTTTTGTTGGAGGGGATTAGTTATCATATGAGTGACTTCCTTATAAAAGGATAAAGTCTGTCCCCCACTCTCTCTTTCTTCATGCTCTCTTGCCCTATCCACCTTCTGTCAAACAATGACCCAGAATTAAGGCCCTTCCCAGATGCCAGCACACTCAGAACGCCAAGCCTCCAAAACAAGTAAAAAAAGCATCTTTTGTTTATAACTTACCCAGGAGTAGTATTTCATTAAAGCATCAGACTAAGACAATTGTTCACAAAGGGCAGGACCGGCACAGTGTTTCTTGGCATCATTTTCCCATTTCCATACCTCCTAGGGGGGATACACAGCCACCAGTGGCAATTTCTATACATAGTATGGTCCTGCTTCTCTGAGGAAATGGTCAACTTTTTGCTGTGTCCCAGCTGTTTTGGAGGAACCTACAGCAACATGCCAGAATAGCTTGCTGCATGTTCCCACTGGAGCAGAGGTCTGTAGCTATGTCAATTCTTGATTTGTGGCCATAGTAAGTAGATGCAGAAGGAGCACCTGTACATCCATCTAGCATAGTTTTTTATTATGTATCCACCTCAAACATCATGTTCTTAGGCCTTAACTAATCTAAATCTACAGACATAAGCAATTGCTTTTTTCTTCATTTTTCTTTCTCTCTTTTTTTTTGGGGGGGGGGGTACTGGGGATTGAATCCAGGGGCATTCTATCTCTAAAATACACTTCCAGCTCTATTTTATTTTTATATTTATTTATATATTTATTATTTTTTGTGGAACTGGGGATGGAACCCAAGGGCATTCTACCTCTGAACTATACCCCTAACTCTATTCTTTATTATTTTGAAACAAGGTCTTACTAAGTTGCAGAAGGCCTCACTAAGTAGCCAAGGCTGGCTGCAAACCTGCAATTCTCTTGTCTCAGCCTCCCAAGTACTTGTATTACAAGGATGCACCACCATGCCCGGCTTTTTATTTTTATATTGAAACAGGGTCTCACTAGTTTGATAAAATCTCACTACTTACCGAGACTGTCCTCGAACCTGCAATCCTCTTGTCTTAGCCTCCCAAGTACTGAGATTACAGGTGTGCACCACCACTCCTGGCTTAAACAATTTCTTTTTGATTCATATGCATCACATTTTGGTCAAAGGAAGCCCCTTCAAGTTGGCTCCTTGTCATCACCATCAGGAAATTTGAAAATACTCTTGCTGACTTTTAGTAAGATGTGCCAGCCCCATCCCTAAGTTCTTCTATCTCAGAAACAAAATTAGTTTCTTGAAACTAAATTTGGGCACCAAGACTGCATATTATATTGATACGAGCAAGGAACTGGAGCTCAAATGCCTCCAGGCCTTTGGTGACAGAGCATTCAGTATGAATGAATTCATGTTGCCACGTCCAATTTTCTCCCTTTAAAATATTAACTAAATGAGAGTTCATTAAGGCAATATCCTCTTGTGTGGAGGGGAATATTACATTATTTCATTTATTCACTAGCTTTGCTATTCCGTGACACATATTGCCTTACCAAGTCGTGTGTTTAAATTTCTGTGTTACCCCACAATTTATAGTTTCATTTTCTTTCTGAATCTTGGCTCAAGTACCCTGGGAATTGAGTGTTCAGATCTCATGTGTCCTCTGATTCAGGCATCACTGAGAAACCAATTGCCTATAAAGGAAAATAAGGCCAACTTCTTTCCCAGAGGAATACTAAAGAAATAAAAAAGTTCTTGTCCAAAAGGCAAAAACTATAGAGACAATAAAAAGATCAATGATTGCCAGTGGTTTGAGAAGGGAGGAAGAAGGGTGAATAGGTGGAGTATGGAGGACTTTTAGAGCAGAAAAAGAATCACACGTGATACCGTAATGGTGGATACATGTTATTATATATTGGTCAAAATGTAGGATACCAAGAGCCAGCCCTAAGGTAAACTATGAACACTGGTTAATAATAATGATTTAATATTGGCTCCTTAATTGTAACAAATGTACTATAGTAATGCAAGATGTTAACAATAGGGAAACTGTATTTCCCACTGAATTTTTCTAAAACCTGAAACTAAAAGCTAAAGGCTTTTATAAAAAAGAACAACAATAACAATTCCTATCCCTCAGTATTTCATAGGTAGTAGACACATAGATTCTTCTGTTTAGATTTTACTTGGCTAAAACTCTAAACTATGTAGACAATAGCCATAAAAGGGGAACCAAATACAAACACAATTCTTTGAGATTTTTATTTATGTTTACCTATTTAACATTATTAATTTTCTGAGTGATGGTGTTATTACCCTTCCTCTTTGGATCACTAATGTTGAACTACAATGTCTTTATGACCTTTGGTTATATATTAGTTTAATTTTCCAAAACCCAATTAAGAAAGCCATAGAACATAGCTAAATTATAGCACAAAAGCAGCAAAACTTCAAAATTTATCCTAAAAATTCAGTTTCATGATTTTAAAAATGTGAACTAGGTCTATATAATCTTTATTGCATTATCTAGGTTCCATGATTTTAAAAATATGAACTAGGTTTATATAAACTTTATTGCATTATCTGGGTTCTGTAAGAATGAACTCAAAAAAGACAAAGTGCTTTTAGTTTATAACATATTTCAGTTGCAATTTTTTTTAAAAGTATGCCATATTTATGTTTCTCCTATTTTAATCTGGGTAGAAATATCCTTCACTTTATAGAAAGAAGCACAGAGTCACTTTAGGTTTTGGTGTGAAAATCCAAATCCTGATACAAATTGAAAGCATTGTTTCACTATTGCCTTTTATTATAATTGTATGCTCACCAGCAGGAAGCAATATGATCTTTTTTTTTCATTATTTCTTTTTTAAAATTTTTTTATTAATTGGTGCACTGTAATCATACATCTTTGTTAGATACAAGCTGATAAATGCATACATGCACATATTTCTCATTTAACCCCTTCCCCAATTCCCACCCCAGTCCCTGGCCATCCCTCCTTCTCAAGTTCAGTTTAGTGATTGACTTTGATATATTTGTGAAAGTACATCATGTGTATTAGGGTCCCCCTGCCCCTGTCCATCACCTTCAGTTAAGTCCACTTCTTTGCTTATCTAGGGTTTCTCCTTCTTCATCTGGAGTCCCTCTTATGCCCCATCTTCTCCCTAGCATCCCCATATTAGGGAGAACATATGCTTTTTTTACTTTTTGTGACTGACTAATCTCACTTAAGATAGTGTTTTCCAGTTGCATCCAATTCCCTGCAAATAACAGGGAATTTCCTCTTTATGGCTGAGTAAAATTTCATTCTGTACTCCGTTGTGTACATATCCCATAGTTTTGTAAACTATTCATCTGCTGATGGACATCTTGGCTGTTTCCATAGTTTGGCAATTGTGAATTGTGCAACTATAAACATAGATACACATGTGTCTGTCTGATAGTTTGGTTTCCATTCTTTTGGGTAGATACCCAGAAGTGGTATTGCTGGATCATATGGTAGGTTCATTCCCATTCATCTGAAGGTCCTCCATACTGTTTTCCAAAGTGGTTGCACTAGTTTGCAAACCCACCAACAATGTATTAGGGTTCCCACTTCTCCACACCCTTGCCAGCATTTATTGTTGTTTGTGTTTTTGATTGCCATTCTAATTGGGGTTAGGTGAAATCTCAAGGTAGTTTTGATTTGCATCTCTCTGATTGCTAATGATGTAGAATATTTCCTCATATATTTATTGGCCATTTGTATTTCTTTTTTTGTGAGATGTCTATTTAGATCCTTTGTCCATTTTTGATTGGGTTACTTGTTTTCTTAGCTGTGATTTTCTTGAATTCTCTGTATATCCTAGATATTAGTCCTCTATCAGAAGAGTAGCTGGCAAAAATTTTCTCCCACTCTGTGGGCTCTCTGTTGAGGTTCTTGATAGTTTCCTTTGCTGCACAGAAACTCTTCAGTTTAATGCAATCCCATGTATTGATCTTCCTTTGAGTTGCTTGTGCTTTTGGGGTCTTGTTGAGAAACTTTTTTACCTGTGCCTATGTGCTGAAGTGTTGGACCTATGCCCTCTTCAAGTAGCTGCAATGTCTCTGGCCTGACTTCCAGGTCTTTGATCCACCTTGAGTTGACTCTTATGCATGGTGAGAAAGTGGGGTTTATTGCCATTTTCCTGCATATGGTTAACTAGTTTTGCCAACACCATTTGTTGAAGAGGCTATCTTTTTTCCAGTGTATATTTTTGGCTCCTTTGTCAAAAATCAGTAGGCTATAAGCACGTGAGTCTGTTTCTGAAACTTCTATTCTGCTCCATCGGTCTATGTATCTGTTTTTGTGCCAATATCATGCTGTTTTTATTACTGTGGCTTTGTAGTAGAGTTTGAAGTCAGGTATTGTGATACCTCCCGCATGGTTCTTGTTGCTAGTAACTTCTTTGGCTATCCTGGGCTTTTTGTTGTTCGAAGTGAATTTAATGACTGATTTTTCTATGTCTGTGAGGAGTGACCTTGGTAATTTCATGAGTATCTCATTGAATCTGTAGATAACTTTTGGGAGGATGGCCATTTTGATGATGTTTATTCTGTCTATCCAAGAGTGTAGAAGATCATTCCATCTTCTAAGGTCTTCATCGATTTCTTTTTTCAACCTTTTTTAGTTTTCCTTATAGAAGTCTTTTACCTCCTTGGTTAGTTTTATCCCTAAGTAGTTTATTTTTCGGGGTGCTATTGTGAGTGGAATTGTTTTCTGGATTTCTTTTTCAGTGGGTTTTGGTTGGCATATAGGAAAGCTTCTGATTTTTTTAAGATTGATTTTGTATTCAGATACTTTGCTGAATTTGTTGATCAGTTCTATAAGTTTTTTGATTGACTTTGTTGGGTCTTCATGTCATCTGCAAAAAGGGATAGTTTTAGTTCTTCTTTCCTTATTTTTACCCCATTTGATTTCCTTCTCTTGCCTTATTCCTCTGGCTCGAGTCTAAAGTACAATATTGAACAGAAGTGGTGATAATGGACATCCTTGTCTTGTTCTTGTTTTTAGTGGGAACTCTTGCAGTTTTTCCCCATTTAATATGATGTTGACTGTGGGCCTATTGTATATTGCCTTTATGATGCTGAGGTACGTTCCTTCTATTCTGATTCTCTGCCGTGCTTTTAGCATGAATGGGTGTTGGATCTTGTCAAATGCTTTTTCAGCATGAATTGAGATGACCATGTGATTTTTGCCTTTGATTCTGTTTATGTGGTGAGTTACATGTATTCTTTTTTGTATGTTGAACCAGCCTTGCATCCCTGGGATGAACCCAAATTGGTCATGGTATATAATTTTCTTGATGTGGTTTTGAATGAGCATTGCTAGTATTTTATTTAGTAATTTTGCATCTATGTTCATCAATGATATACGCCTATAGCTTTATTTTCTTGAGCTGTCTTTATTTGGCTTTGGTATTAAAGTGATATTGGCTTCATAGAATGTTTTTGGGAGGGTCACATTTCTTTTTATTTCACAGAATAGTTTGAGGAGTATTGGGATTAGCTCTTCTATAAATGTTTTCTAAAATACACTTGGAAACTCATCTGGCCCTGGGCTTTTTTTTTTTTTTTTTTTTTTTTTTTTTTTTTTTTTTTTTTTTTTTTTTTTTTTT
>PVLC010019253.1:0-30918 GCA_004027655.1 Graphiurus murinus | reverse complement strand
AAGACTCAGAAACAGACCCACAGACTTTCAGTCAACTGATTTTTGACAAAGGAGCCAAAAATATACACTGGAAAAAGGATAGCCTCTTTAACAAATGGTGTTGGCAAAACTGGTTAACCATATGCAGGAAACTGGAAATAAACCCCACTTTCTCACCCTGCACAAGAGTCAACTCAAGGTGGATCAAGGACCTGGATGTTAGACCAGAGATCTTGCAGCTACTTGAAGAGGGCATAGGACCAACACTTGAACACATAGGCACAGGTAAAAAACTTTCTCAACAAGACCCCAAAAGCACAAGCAGCTCAAAGGAAGATCAATGCATGGGATTGCACTAAACTGAAGAGCTTCTGCAAAGCAAAGGAAGCTATCAAGAATCTCAACAGAGAACCTACAGAGTGGCAGAAAATTTTTGCCAGTTACACTTCAGATAGAGGTTTAATATCTAGGATATACAAAGAACTCAAGAAAATCGCAACTAAGAAAGCAAATAACCCAATCAAAAAATGGGCAAAGGATCTAAATAGACACTTCACAAAAGAAGAAATACAAATGGCCAATAGATGTATGAGGAAATGTTCCACATCATTGGCAATCAGGGAGATGCAAATCAAAACTACCCTGAGATTTCACCTAACTCCAGTCAGAATGGCAATCATAAAAACATGAACAACAACACCTGCTGGCGAGGGTGTGGAGAAGTGTGAACCCTAATACATTGTTGGTGGGATTGGAAACTTGTGCAACCACTATGGAAAACAGTATGGAGGATCCTCAGACAAATGGGAGTGGACCTACCATATGACCCAGCAATACCACTACTGGGTATATACCCAAAAGAATGGAAACCAAATTATCAGACCGATGCATGTGTATCTATGTTTATAGCAGCTCAATTCACAATAGCCAAACTATGGAAGCAGCAAAGATGTCCAACCACAGATGAATGGATTACAAAACTATGGGATATGTACATGATGGAATTTTACTCAGCCATAAAGAAGAACAAAATCATGTTCTTTGCAGGGAAATGGATGCAACTGGAAAAAATTATGTTAAGTGAGATTAGTCAGTCACAAAGAGTTAAGAAGCATATGTTCTCCCTAATATGTGGATGCTAGGGAGAAGATGGGGCATAGGAGGGTCTCCAGATGAAATGGAGAGATCCTCGATAAGCAAAGAAGTTGATTTAATTGTAGTGGATGCATGGGGCCTAGGGACACCCTAAGGCACATGATGTACTTACACAATCATATCAAGGTCACTCACTGAACTTAACCTGAGGGGGAGGGAGGGGGAGAGAATGGGGAGGGAATTGGGGAAGGGGTCAAATGAGAAGTGTGTGCAAATATGTTGTTAACAACTTGTACTTAACAAAGATGTATGCTATATTGCACGATTACTACAATAAAAAAATTTTAAAAAAAAGTAAAAAAAAAATCAGGTGCTCTCCCTAATATGCAGAAGCTAGGGAGAAAATGTGTCATAGGAGGAACTCTAGATGAAAGGATAAACTTTAGATGAGCAAAGAAGGGAACTTACCTGAAGATGATGGAGTGGGGGAGGAAAGCACTCTAATGCACATGATGTACTTTCACAAACATATCAAAGTTAATCACTAAGCTGAACATGAGAAGGAGAGAGAGGGAAGGGAATGAGATCGGAATTGAGGAAGGGCTAGTTAGTGATGAGTGATGTGGACATATATGCCTCTACCATCTTCTACCTTATTAAGACGTGTGATTACAATCCACCAATAATAATAATAAAAAAAGAAAAGCATAGAATGAAAGGTAAAGAGGGAACAGTAATAAAATGTGGCCAAAATCCATAGGTCTAGACTGATTAAAAGTTACAAGAATTTAGTATTTGTTATTTTTATATTTGAGACTAAGTCTTCCTTCCACAGATTTCCATTCTCTGAAACTAATAAAAATTCACAAAAACAAAATAAAGCTTCAGGATTAGCAGCAGAGTAAAAATAAAATTAATTTGCCCCTAAAGAATCTTGAATTTTCTGTGTATTTACTAAACAGGCAGTTTTACCTTAAAGTTTCTATGTATGGTTATTTATATGATTGTAGAAAAGAATCTTATATTGCACACCTGACTTAAACCCTTATAATTTCATCTACTGTGAAATTAATTAACATTGTCCCTTCCTATCACAACAGGTAATGAGTATATGATAAGATAATGAGGAGGAAAGAAGGGTTTTAAAAATAATGCCTAATGCATAATTGAAGTCTGATGAATTTTCTATCTTTCTCTGAGCATGTCTCAAATTTTCAAGTATCCTTCACTGACTTCTCTGATTTTGTCACTACTTGAGCTGTATGATGTAAAGATAAACTTATAAATTCATACAAAGTATTAAAAATTATCTAAAAATGTTGATTAGTAATTCACACATTAGGAAGGAAAGAGAATGTAAGAAAATATTTTTACTTTGTCTATTGAGTGAAGTATGGGGGTCGATAGAATAGAGGAGATATCCTGATTCAATCCCTGAAACTGGCAACCCAAAATACACTGATACTGTACAGATCAAGGTAGAGAGCGAGTTTACCACTCTTAAAAGTCTAGGCAAGCTTTCTTCTAGTGAACCCTTAGCAAGAAGAAGGCCTGTTTTGGACACAACTAACCTGTCTTCAAATCCTACAATGGCTTTCCTAAGAAGAAAATGAAAGATTGAAGTGAAAAGAGAATTGATTCCACACGTGTGTGATATCATACAGTATGTGTTTATCTTTCTGTATCTGTTTTTTTTTTTAATCTTAGCATAATGTCCTCAAGTCTATCCACATTACCAGGATGCTTTCCTTCTTTTTTTTTTTTTTTTTTTTTTTTGTTGTTGTTGTTTGTGGCACTACAGATTTAATTCAGGGGCATTCTAGCTCTTAGCTACACCCCTAGCCCTATTTTAAATATTTTGTTTGTATGTTTTGAAACAGAGTCACTCTTAGTAAGTACCTGAGAGTCTTGCTAAGTTCCTGAGGCTGGTCTTGAACCTGAAATTCTCCTGTTTCATCCTCCCAAATACTGGCATTATAGGTGTGCACCACCATGCCCAGCCTTTCCTTATTTTTATTTTGAATCATATTCGTGTGTGTGTGTGTGTGTGCATATGTGTATGTGTGTCACATTTGCTTTATCCTTTTATCCCTAAGTGAACATTTAAGATATTTCTTTTATGTTAAGTGCTCTCAGCACAAAATTAAAAAATAAATAAAAACACACACAACAACAACAACAAAGACAGATGGGAGGAAATTTGAGGTGGTAAGTTTGTGGTCTTTGGAGTGACAATAGTGTGATGACTTCACAGTTGTATAACTTGTCTCCAAGCACATCAAATTGTTTACATTAAATACCAATGAATTCTAAAAATATCAATCATATCTCTATAAAATATTAAAAATATTTGAAGTAAGTGAGAGAGAGATAATTCAATTGTCACAATAAGACAATTTTCTTTGCAAGTACAGGCTTCAGGTCCTAGGGAGCAGCAATAGCCCCAGACATAAGAGACCTAGGGATGGGGTGGGGAATAAAGGTCTTTTCTCCCATACTCTATATTAAAGGTGCAAAGATGCCTTCTGATAAAAGGACATGCTATAATTTTGTTTTAATGTCTTCAATAGAATGGTGCCATTTAGTTCAGCTTTTAATGTGGCCTTAAATTGCTATTTTATTACCCTTGTTGACATTTTGGAAGCATGAAATTAGCAAATCACATTAAAGAAGCAAACAAAAAAGGCAAAAAAAAATAGCCTAGTTAAACAATGCCTGCATTAGCTGCATATTTGAATAATGTTCTTACCTTAAAATACTGAGCATATATTTATCTGAAGGTTTCTTTTTTTCCATAACCCATGAATTAGTTTTTATGAATAATTGCATATTCCATTCCATTTCAAAGGCATGCACTCATGGTGACCTTGAACAATGCTTTGCAGTTGTATTGCATAGGAGAAAGATGATAGTTTTGTATTAGTTCTGCTTCCTTATGAGAAATAAGATTCCTCTTGACTACACTCAACGAAGTATTCTGTTTCTAAAAAAGTGCTTGTCAATACCTTTGCTGCTTCATCCAGTGCATAACTTCCTCTCGTCTGTCAACAATGATACCTTTAATACAAAAGCAATTCCACATTTACAAAGTGAAACTATTTACAAACTGAAACTATTAAAATCATGATATCTGTATTCCAGGTGATAATTCAAACTGTAGAAAATCATTTATTTTCAAAATCAAGCTAAAAGTAATGTAAAATAAGTTCGTATGTTTACCTTCCTTAGTCTTATTAAATAAAGGGACAATCTCAAATACTCATTTCCGTGGAGTGAGATGAAGCTTTTTATAGCCTACTTTTTAATTTTTGACTCTCTGTCATCCATTTCCTCTCTCTAGTTCTGCACTAATTTCAAAATAAGATATTAGTCCTTTATCATTGGTATCTGACTATTTGGATTTTAATCAGAGGTTCTT
The DNA here is from genome assembly GCA_004027655.1 of Graphiurus murinus. Taxonomy (NCBI): domain Eukaryota; kingdom Metazoa; phylum Chordata; class Mammalia; order Rodentia; family Gliridae; genus Graphiurus; species Graphiurus murinus. The sequence continues at coordinate 26,426 of PVLC010019253.1, read as the reverse complement.
TCTCCACAAATACAAGTTGGGCTAATCTAATAATCCTGTCATTTGTATTGAATCTTAAGCAAAAGATCAAAAGGATGTAAAATTTTGGGAGTTTTATTACTTTAATAGGTGACATCCGTGTTCTCAGAAAATAACCGTCTCTGTCAGGCTAGACTCTGTTACTTACTAGATATATGTATGACATTTGGATGGATTTCTTAATGATTTTGTCTTAGTCTCCTTATATAACAATGGGAAAAATAGTAGAACCAAACTCACATTGAAGATAATTGATTAAGCTAACTGATGTAAAACACAGAAGTCAATGAATATTGGCTCCTGATTATGCATATATTTTTACAATTGTACCAGTAGGAGCCTAACATTTTGCTTCTTTATCAGTTTTTGTAGCCCTTATTTCCCAGCTCTTAGATGGACCTTGGTAACTCTTCATTTCTAGGTTGATTCTCTAACTTCCAGTTAATTCTATGAGTCCCCAATTATCTTTCAAGAAATCATCAGTAGTTTAACATATTCAGATCATTTCTGATGGCCACCCAAGGGAAGCTTTGCTGATGTGTGATTATATTGAGATGGTATAGTTTCTAACAATTCTAAAAGGGAAGATAATGTTTTTATTAAAAGACATCAAGCTTGAGAAATTGTCAGATAAAGACATTAAAGTTTAACCACTAGAACTCTAAGTATTAAAAGTTAGAAAACACTCTTTTGGGTAAGTTTCCTGCAAAATGATTTAATTAATTATCAACCACAGTTAGGAATATAGTGTGGTCCTTCTTCCAACAAGTAAATGTGGGTTCATGAGATGCAGAATATTATTAGGATCTCTCCTGGCAATAGTAATGCAATTAAGGTCATAATTAAAGCATTCTTTCATCTTTTGGGTCTGATAATTAAAGCAAGAGACAAAGACTTTAATGAGAGCCCAGAGGAGAAGAAAGCAAATTATCTAAAAAATGAGGGGAAAGATTATATTTAAGAAGACTAGAAAAATTAATAATTTTCTTCATAATACCAAAGTAAGGCTCTGTAAATGCAGGTTTATAATGCCTAGTGAAGATTATTTTATAAGCAATAAAATAATCTTTTAGATCTATACAAAGTAATACTTTTACTTTTAAAATATAAGCCAGATATTAGGATGACATTATAGACTAAATGTTATGTTAAACAGAAACCTAGACTCAAGAAGAGTTTGGGAATAGGCTGAGTACATTGTCCATTCTGTCTCAGGAGAGCCTCAGTCTGGGAATTTTGACTGCTCACAAAGGAAGTCAATCCAAGTCAGGTAATAAAGCTCTGTCCTAGTGTGCACTTTCCCTAAATAACTTCTTAAACTTTCTTCCAGGCTATGATTTTGTGATGCTCCATACTGACAGATAAAATGCTGATAATTCTATGATGGGTGACTTGATGTGAGCGAATCATATCCCTAAAACTCTTTGAGGATATTTTTTTTTCTTCTCAGCTCTAGACACTCAGGGTGCTACATGTACTTTTATCTCCTGGAAATTAACAAAGTCAAGATGTTCTGATATTGGCAGCTGAATATTCCAATTGTCAAGTTGCAAATGGCAAAATTATTTTTTTATTTTTCTAGAAGTCTATTGTAGCAATTGACATTTTCAACCCAAAATCTAAGTTGCTGTCCAAAGCTTATATAAGAACCTAAGATTTTTTAGATAAAATGAGTTTGTAGTTCAGATGCAGAAAGCGACCAAAGAAACACAAAGAAAAAAGAGAAGTCTGATGGAATGTGTCTAATTCTAGAGTATAGATAATGATCTTAGGGGAAATAATAAGATAGCATAAAATCCAACTGTATTGTAGTTGAGTTAAATCACAAAGTATTTTTAAGGTGCCTTTCCAATTCTTTTGTGTGTATATGTGTGTGGAGGAGTACTGGGGATTGGATCCAGAGGCTTTCTGAGTTACACACCCAGCCCATTTCTTTTTTTGAAACAGGATTTTTACTAAGTTTCCAAGGATCTTTCTAAGTTGCTGAAGCTGGCTTAAACTTGTGATTCTCCATCTCAGCCTCCTAAGCAGGCTTTAAAATTCTTAAATGCTAATACTCTTAGAAAATAAGCACGTATCAAATTCCACTGTATAAAGTCTTCCATGTTGGCCTCAAAAGGGCCAAAGAAGGTTAAATTGTTATGAATATAAATTTCAGGAAAGTTCCTCCATCTCAGAAGGATGAGCACCATTACTTATCAAGAAAAATAGGTTCTATGAACATATTTAAACCACACTATGAACCCGGTCCAATATACCAGTGTCTTGTGGTCACAGGATATGGTTATTTGAAAAAAATTAAAATTTGATTAAAAAATTTGAAAAGCATTATAAAAGGAAGAATGCTATTCTACTTAGAGAGTAACTGCAAAGATGATGGAGAGTAGAAAAAATTTCTATGAGGAAGCATTTATTTTTTATTACTGAGTATTTCCTAAATCAGAGTGACCCTAATTTTTCAATTAATTAAGGTATGCAATTTAATGGAAGTGGCCTAAGCATTAGACATTAAAATCAAAATATGTTTTATCAAGTTATTTTATCTACATTATCTTCAGTTCTTTGTCAGTGAAATGGAATCAATACTACCTTGAAGAGTTGTTTGAAAAAATACAACAATGTCCAGCACTTGGAACATTGTAGGAACTCAATATATTATAGAATTATATGTGCTATTATTTTTTACCACTATCAATGACTATAATAAAAATACATTTGTTGAGTCTTAGAGACTGTCTCCTTAAGAAACTAAAATGAAAATATTTAAGTTAATATATAAATTTATATTGGAAAAATATTTTTACCAAATGACTTTAGGGGATTCATAGAAATTGAAGTTGTTACTGATGTATGTAGTCTGCTTATTGTCAATGTGGAAAAAAATCAGGAAGATGGGCAGTTTCATTGGGAAGTTAGAAGACAAAGTAAGTAACTTTGATTTCAATGCATTATTAGGTACTGTGTTAATTGTCTATGAAAGTGTGGACATAAAAGGTAATGTGGTTGTCATCACATTAGTCCCTATGTGATGCTGTGAGCAATTTCACTGAAATAAAACATTTCAATCAAGTCTCATGCATTGATCTATTCACAATAGAATCCATTGCAGCTAGTCTCCTCTTGAAAATTTCCATGAGTGAAAAAATCTTTCTGGCAACGTGTTTGAGCATCATTCAAAGATGAAAAATAGTTTTTTTCAAAAATAGTGCTTCAATATTTTTAAAGGGGAATCTATAATTTACTCCAGTTGATTTTATAGCATTAAGCCTTAGAAAATAACTAGAAAGATTCAAATCAGGGGTTCTTTTTTTTTTTTTTTTTTTTTGCGGTACTGGGGATTGAACTCAGGGGCATTCTACCTCCGAGCTATACTCTTTATTTTTTATTCTTTATTTTGAAACTGAGTCTCACTAAGTTACAGAGTGCCTCACTAGGCAGCTGAGGCTGGCCGCGAACCTGGATCCTCCGGTCTCAGCCTCCCGAATGCTGGGATTACAAGCGTGCGCCACCACGCCCGGCTAAATCAGGGGTTCTAAATATTTGCAATTAGACAAATAGAAACTACCTACCATATGATCCCCCTTTCTAGATGCAATTTAATGGAAGTGGCCTAAGCATTAGACATTAAAATCAAAATATGTTTTATCAAGTTATTTTATCTACATTATCTTCAGTTCTTTGTCAGTGAAATGGAATCAATACTACCTTGAAGAGTTGTTTGAAAAAATACAACAATGTCCAGCACTTGGAACACTGTAGGAACTCAATATATTATAGAATTATATGTGCTCAGGCACCTGATTGGGCAACTTGACCTCAACATGAAGGTAGAGATGAGTTGGGGTCAATTTTGTTAAAACAAATGAAGGTAGAAGGAAGAAAAGAAGGAAGGAAGGAAGGAAGGAAGGAAGGAAGGAAGGAAGGAAGGAAGGAAGGAAGAAAGGAAGGGAGGAAGGAAGGGAGGGAGGGGAAAACTTTACAAATAAATAAATCTGGAAACAATTATTTTGCAACTGAATTCCTAAGTCTCTAGAATTTCCATTTATCATAATAAACCCAAACTTTTTTTTAATGTGGTCCATTATAAATTTCAAAATTACCCATTAAGTTTCTTAAAAATTACTAATCTTGGTCTGGGGATCTAGTGCATGGTATAATGTCTGCTTAGCATTCACCCAAGAACTATGGAATTAACACTTGGTGGTAGGTACCAGATATCTGCTTTTCTAACAAGTCACCAAGTTATCTGTATGCATCCTAATATGGAGCACACTCTGATAGGCAATCTGGGCTTAGGTTGCTGAGTGCATCCTATGCAGGAGAACATGTCCTATGGATCATGGAGAGCATGTTGAATGGGGGTTGGAAGCATGTTTTACAAAGAAGAGACTGAATGGATTTTCCTGAACTCAAAATCAAGCCTCATCCTTAAAAATGTATCTATTATATCATTATGATGACAAACTGTGTGGTTAAGTATCCAGCTTTCATAATGACACCAGTGAACTATGAAAGGCTACTTACTTATCGTGCCCTCTCTTGCATAGTTTAGTCCTTCCAAGAAGAAATCAAAAGGATAAATTGATTTCAGTGTTTTTGTTTTTCCTAAGGGATTTGTATTTCTTAAAAATGTCTAAATTATAAATATATATTTGTAACTAAATTCTGTTTCTGAAGTATTTATTAAACCAAATAATTTTATTACAAAAATAAAAGAAAAATTGCAAAGAATATTTGTTTAAAACATCAAGGAAGACTACATTCAAGATACTGCAATAGGGGAGAGAGATTGAGCTCAGCTCTACTGAAACAAAGCAAAAGGATTATAAAACACTGGTGTGTATTTGCCTTCAGTTTGTTTTCTATCTCAATATCTAAACACCACATATTGAGTACTTTTGGGGAAAAAAAGAGATCTAGTTAGTTCATAGTTCTAGAAGACCAAGGTTAAGTTTCCACATCTAGTGAGAGTCTTCTTGCTAATGGAGTCTCATCTTCAGAATCCCCAGGTGGTGCTAAAGAGCACAGGTGAGACAAAGGGAACACGATCTGAGGCACATCTCTCCTTATAAATCCACTAATTCAATCATGATGACCCAATCCTCATGAACTCATCTTATTGTAATTGCCTCCGGAAATCTCTAATCATGTTAAAATGGCAATACACTCTCAACACGAATTTCAAAGAGAACAAACATTCAAACCATGGCATTGCTAATGATACAATATAAGATGACTTTTGGGTGAAGTAGGTTAAAGGGTTTTCTAACTGTTGGGCAATAATCAAAATCACAAACAACAACAAATGCTGGTGAGGGTGTAGAGAAGTGTGAGCCCTAATATATTGTTGGTGGGAATTCAGATTATTACAAACACTTTGGAAAGCAGTATGGAGGATCCTCAGATGAATGGAAACGAACCTACCATATGATCCAGCAATACCACTTCTGAGTATCTACCCAAAAGAATGGAACCAAACTATCAGACCGATGCATGTGTATCTATGTTTATAGCTGCACAATTCACAATTGCCAAACTATGGAACGAGCCAAAATGTCCATAAACAGATAAAAGGATTACAAAACTATGGGCTATGTACACAATGGAATTTTACTCAGCCATAACAAAGAAGAAAATCATGTCATTTGCAGGGAAATGGATGGAACTGGAAAACATTATGCTAGGTGAGATAGTCAGTCACAAAAAGTAAAAAAATCCTATGTTCTCCCTAATATGTGGAAGCTAGGGAGATAATGGGACATAAGAGGGACTGTAGATGTAGAAGGAGAAACCTTAGATGAGCAAAGAAGGTGACTTAACTGAAGGTGATGGTGGGGGGAGGGAAACACCTTAATGCACATGATGTACTTTCAGAAACATATCAGAGTCAGCTGGGCGTGGTGGCGCACGCTTGTAATCCCAGCATTCGGGAGGCTGAGATGGGAGGATCCGGGTTCGCGGCCAGCCTCAGCTACCTAGTGAGGCACTCCGCAACTTAGTGAGACTCGGTTTCAAAATAAAGAATAAAAAATGGGGCTGGGGGTATAGCTCAGAGGTAGAATGCCCCTGAGTTCAATCCCCAGTACTACAAAAAAAAAAAAAAAAAAAAAAAAAAAAAAAAAAAAAAAAAAAAAAAAAAAAAAAAGAAACATATCAGAGTCAATCACTAAACTGAGCTTGAGGAGGAGGGAGGGCGAGGGATTAGAACGCACCAATAAAAAATAAAAAAAGAAAGTTAGACTCCTACAACAGGAGAGAGGGGCCCTAGTTTTATGGATAATCATTGCATTTCAAAGAAATAGCTGCCACCACTTTATTACTTGAAAAATATGTTTCTGGATTTTAGGAGATTTACATTTCACAGGAGAAAAGAAAGAATGCACAATTGCAAGTTTTCTAATGCCATTAAAAGGGACACCAGAAAGAAGCCTGTGTAAAATTTAGTGAAGCAAACAAGACCATCTTGGCCACCAGGTAAACATGAAGAAATTTCCGTTTTTCAAATTTTCTGGGATGATCCTGGTTTCAAACAGCATCTGCCATTCCCCCATTATGAGTGTTTATGCTTGTCAGAACATGTGTCCCAAGACTGCGATCAACATGATTTACTAGGGACATGGGTATATGTTACTTGCAATTACTTTGCCTGTCTGTTTGGATCCAAAATTATGAAATATAAAGATCAAAATGAGTCAACTAATTATTGTTATATTTATTGAAATACATATTTAGCTTCATATAAATTAGTAATTGAGGCTTTCAATTTTATATAGAAATTTAGTTAAATATGTGCACAACATATCTTTTCATTGTGTTTTTGAGCAGTGATATGTTAAAGTAGAATCTCAGTCTTTGATTATTTTCCCTCTTACAGTCTCTAACATGTCTTGAAAGTCACTTTTCCTTTAGAAGAATCTAACACCATGTCTAGACATAATGTGAACATTAAGAATTAATAAAATTTCTTTATGTATTCTAGATATTAGACTTCTGTCACAGGATTGCTCAGAAAGATTTTCTTCCTTTCTGTATGTTCTTTCTTCAGACTTTTGATTGTTTCCTTTGGTGCACAGAAGCTTTTTAATTTGACTCTGTCCTTTTAACTGATGATTGCTTTCATTTCTTGAGCTTTGGGGGACTCTTTGAGAAAGTCTCTACCAGTGTCTGTATGTGGGAGAGTTGGCTCTATATTTTCTTCTAGCAATTGCAAAGTTTACCATCTAATTTTAAATCACTGACCCATCTGAAGTTGACTGGTGTTCAGGGTGAGATACAGGGTTCTAATTTCTTTCTTCTGAATATGAATATCCAATTTCCCCAGCACCATTTGTTGAAAAGGCTCTCTTTTCTCCAGAACAGCATGAGATTTTTGCTCCTTTGTCAAAAATCAACTGGATATAAATGTGAAGATTTGTTTCTGTATCTTATGTCGCATTATACTAAGCTGTTACTGGTTTTGTAACTATAGTTTTGTAGTATAATTTGCAATCTGACATTGTGATGCCTCCAGAATGTCTCTTATGCTCAGAATTGCTTTGGCTATTCTAGGTGTTTTGTTCCGCCATATGAACTTTAAAACATTCTTTATAGCTTTGTGAAGAATGAAATTGATATTTTATTTATCTAAAGAGCCTAAAAAACTTAACACTAGAAAAAAACAATAATGGGCAATTGAACTGAATAAATACTTCTCAAAAGAAGAAATACTAATAATCAAAAAATTACATATATATGTGTATATATATACATAATATATACATATATATGCATATATATTCAACATATATATGTATACATATATATTCAACATATATATACATATATGTATACACATATATATTCAACATATATACATATATGTATACATATATGTATTCAACATATATATGTATACATATATATATATTCAACATCATTAGCAATCACAGAAATGTAAATCAAAACTATGACATCTAACTCCAGTTAAAATGGCAACTATCAAGGATACAGACAATAATAAATGTTGACAAGGATGTGGGGAAATAAGAAACCTTATACACTGTTTGTAGGATTGTAAATTAGTAGAACCACTAGGGAGATCAGTATGAAGCTTCCTCAAAGACCAGGAATGGAACCATCATGTTACCCAGGTTTATCACTCCTTCAGTATCTTTCTAAGAGAACTCAAGTCAAGAATACTGTAGTGATATATATATTTATCCATGCTTATAGCAACACAATTCACAAGAACCAAATTGTAGAACCAACTGGGTTTTTGTCAGCAGATGAATGGATAAAGAAAGTGTAGTATATTCACACAGTAGAATTTTACTCAGCTTTAAAAAAGAAACAAAGTTATGTCGTTTGCAGGAAAATGGATAGAACTGAGAATATTAAGCTAAGATCAGCCATTCTCAAGAAGTCAAACTTCACATGTTTCCTCTCATATGTAAAAACTAGAGAGAAATTAGACAGTAAAAAGAAATTCTTCAAATAAAAGAGAGAAAAAAACAGTAGAATAATGGAAAGGAATGGGAGGGGTGAGAAGTGAGGAGGGATAAAAAGAGAATTGATGAAGGAAACAATTCAAACAATGCTGTGTCCATGTATGAAAGTATCATTACCAGTGTCACTAATATGTATAAGAGGGAATGGGATAGGATCCTGGGGGGAAACAGACCAAGTGCTGTGTGCATGTATGTTTGCATCACTTTGAAATTCACTATGATGTATAATTACAATGCACCAATAAAGCACAAAAAAGATTAATAAAAGTCTACATCAAAGCTCATCATATTTTGCTAACACTGAAAATACAGGTGTCAACTGGATATTTTCTCTTTTCCATATTCTCTTACAGTCTGTTTCCTCCTCATATCGCTCTGTCCTGCCCTGACTCTTTCTCAAGTGTTTGCATGTAACAACATCCCAGCCACTTAGTGTGAAGAGCTGTCCGTTTTACAAGGTGCTCTGTGCCTGTTCCCAGTTTTCACAACATCCTACAGAAATCAATACAAAGCCGCCAGTTTGTTAATAAATCTGCAATTAAGATGCAATGAATTTTGAATGAGAAATGATTTCTTTTAAGTGCGACTGAAGAGTATGCATTAATAGCGAAATGAGAGAAGGGCAGCAAAACTTGCCCTTAAGCTGCAGCTCTTAACTTTGGCTTGCAGTTTCCATGATCTTTACATCTATTATATATATATATATATATATATGCTTAGCCCAGGTTCACCTGGGAAAGAAATATATTATATGGTGGAATAAACATAGCATGACTTTGGGAAAAAATTTAAAGGTCAAAACAGAAATTTAGTTACTAAAAATATTTTGGAAAAATTTATAAATCTAAGAGCAGGCTTAATTCCATTCTAGAGAACCCTTAATTAGGGTAATTTTATTCTTGTTTTCCTATAGTAATCTTTCTAGGAACAAAAATCCCAGCCCAGCCTTTAATTAAGGCATCAAATTCTTTTCACAGTTTAGTGAGTAGTGCTTAACATTTATATCCTTCTATAAAAAAGACAGGAGAAAATTTTCACATCTCTAGAGCAGAACATCATTTTATAGTCCAAGCATAATTGCTGTCCTCCTTAGTCCACAAAAAGCTACAATGCATTCCATTTCAGTGGCTATGGGGAAATCCCAGACCTTCCACACCACATCAGTCATTAAGGTAACTCAGTTCTATAACATCTAACTGCCGTGCCCTAAACTTCTTCTGTTCCTCCCTTTATTTTGTGAAGACTACTTTATTACCATAATCTCGTTAAGATTTTCCCCCTGTGTTCCAACCAACTTCCAGCTAGGCAAGTCAATCCTTTTCCTAGGATGCATCTTTTCCTTCTCCCTATGTAAAAATTCAGTAGCTTCCCCTTATGCAATAGATATTGTTTGTTACTAATCTGGTTGTGACCGATAATCCAAACAATATTTCCTGCCATTGTCTTTTGGTCATTAAATAAAGAGTTGTCTACTGCTTTCTCCCAATACCAGCATCCTCCAGAGAATCATCAATATCATCAATTTGTAACATCCATGCAATATCCTCTGATACCTTCCCAATGCCTTCAACATCCTATGGCAGGCCCAGCTGGAAGCCACTTTACCATCTTTGAGGGCCTGTAGAATTTTATTTGTCAATTTATTGATAACACTGACATTTTGCACTGTTGATAATATTTAACTTATCTTCATAAATTATAAAATGTTCATAGGAAAAAACCATGCCAGATTTTATTTTATTGTTTTTATTTTTGTGTTTATCAAAGAACCAGGCTCAACTTCCAGAATATAGATTTTTATTAAATTTGATGAAATCTGTGATAAAGTATTGATAAACATCAAAGTAAAAATAGATGATAATTTATTTATTATAAACTAAGCTTCCTATAATTTTTCATTCTATTTATTATTACTTTTGGCACAATTATTTATTTTTTAGTATTCCCTTTAAGTCTATGTCAGCATTAATCCAAATTAAGTTAACTTAATATATGAAGGATTACTTTCATTTCTATCATTTTCAGTCCCCAAATCCTTATTTTTCTTATAATTTTTCAGGCTTAGATTAGCTTTATAACACAAGCCACTTGAAGAGTAGCACATTTCAAGACTGATAATATGTAATTCTAAAATAGTGATATTCGATATTGATCTAGTCTCAATTATATCTATTTCATGGGGAGATAGAAAGACTTTATCATATCCAGAGAAAAGATCTGCTCATTTAACTCAGAGCCTTGGTTTCTATCATTCCAAATGATTTTTAATGTACAAATGATAAAATTGCATTTGAAGTAAACATGTAATCTTTGCAAAGGTATTTGAGCTCTCAGACATTCAAAAGAAAATGTCAGGTTCTTGTCGCTGTGATATAATGCAGAAATATGAAGCAGATGATTTATACTGTCCATTGTGCAACCATGTTGAATCATTTCTGAAATATAATAAACTGCAGTTAAGTACAAACCTGCAGTTGCTGACCTCTTTATTATCTGATTCATTGTGCTACACACACTTTGGAGGGAAAATGAGCTCATCAATCAGATGATAATGTTTACCAGCCCAGACTTTCCTTCTGAGCTGATGACTTCCAGCAGCAAAAATACATGAATATTAGCTTTGCCAGCGTCACTTGGATAAAGACTTTTGACTTTTTCTATAGTATTCACAGCAAGTAGTCTTTGTTTCTAATCACCTAACTTTCTGCTTGTTTAATTGGACCAATCATAAATGAAAAGAGATTTAAAACATCCAAGGTCTCTGGAGTTATTTGAAGTCAAAAGCCTTTGTTGAAGAATTCACTCTGATCTATGTGTGGGACATGTTGTACCAGGCTGTGTGATAACTTCCTGAACAAGAGTGTTCCCTTTGAACTAACGTAGGTGCATGCTTTTGATATGGAGTATCATTTTGCTATATCTTAAAAGGAAAGTGTTTCTTATGGAAAGAAAAGCCCTTAAAATGCATTCAAGTATGAGCTGTGTCAATTCAGAAAAGTTCCACATTGGAATTTAGCAATCTGACAAGACTTTAGTTCTAGCCTTCTGAGCTCCTTCCTGGCCTCTTCTTCCTTCCAGTATTTCTCCCCCCAAACAAACAGCTCCTACATTAGTATTTCTAATGTATTATTTTATGTCACTCCTTCATTTCCTTACCCTTGTTTAAGAGCCATGACTAATTTCTTCCTTAAATAAAAAAACCCATACTACATATTTTGGCTATCTAGCCATCTTTAGAACCTGGCATAACCTCATATTTAGCTTCTGCATGGAAGCATATAAACTGTCTTCAAATTGGGATTCTAAAATAATTTACATCAGTGTGCATTCCCCTCTCTTCTTCTAATCAGGCACTTCATCTTTCTTTATTCCTGTTAAGTCTGCCTTCTCTTTATGCACCATACCTGACTCGCATTTAGACTGTCAGCTAAGACTTAACCCAATTGGAACTTCAGATGTTGGCTTAGAGAGGCCCTGAAGGGCCTTGAATACTCAAGGTTATGATCATAGTGTTCTAGAGTACTTATTCTGCCAAGAAATACAAGGGGAAATATTTGTCTGGTAGGTCATTCAATTTCAGACCCTAGTGTGTGGTGATGGGGGGAGTCTGTGGAAGGATAGGAGAGAGAACATATTAGCCCCCAACCTGTAGGACCCTTTTGAAGAGAACAAGTGGCTTATATGAATCACTTGTCTAGCAAAGGATCTAGAACTTAGTAGAATTCAATTTGTGTTGTATCAAATGAAGCTCACATCATTGTGCTCTTGGGACTTCCAGTAGAGTCAAAACCATAAAATACTCCTTTTTCCAGCCCATACAGTCTTTGAGAATTATTGTGGGGCTATCAAGAAACATTGCTTTCCTGATAAAAGGAACAAATATATCTACTTTTTTGTTTTATTCCTTTTCCCACCTTGAACACACCTGGGAAAGCCATCCTGATAGCTACTTAGGCAAGCTCAGAAAATCAGAGAATGTCATCAATGTACTATTACCAATGGTATTTTCTCCATCTATCAGTCAAAAGAATAATATAAGTATTAATATTAGTTGTTTTTAGGATGTTTTATTGCTTGTGTCATAACTAAGTAGCTATATATAGAGCAAAGAAGCAAAGTAAATCCATTGATATCCATTGATGCGTCATGGTTATATTAATCATGTATTCTCTCTCTCTATATATATATATATATATTTTTTTTTTCATTTCTCTAAATTGTTCAAATACCAGAGAAGCAGGGTCTCCAAATACTTTAATATGAGAAAATGAACTATTAACTTGATGGACATTGTAAAATTCAGCCTACATATATTGATTGCTGACTTATGAGGTATTAAATTTGTGCAAGACAGAGCTATGCACTTTTTAACATATTTAAGAACTATTACATTTTATCCTTTTAACTTTACTATACAGGTTTTATACCAAATAGGAAGTATACTTAGAAATGTTAAATAATTTGCTCAAGATCAAAACTGTTATATAATTGCAGGGGTGGGAATCAAACTTCAGTTTATTCAATTCTAAATTTGTGACAAATATTTTATTTTCTCTCATAATATGGACTATAGAAACAAAAGCACACTAAAAATCACCATTTATAATTTGAAGCTTTTTTTGATTTGTTAGCTTCAAAATAATGTATTTAAAATGTATCTTTCCTTTATGATTATGTATTTAGGCCTATTTATTTAGGACTATTTTGTGTGTATGTTAGGCTGTTGTGCTGCAATATTGGACAATATATTAATGGTTTCTGCCCTCACCAAATATAAAATTTATTATAAACACAAATACTAAATGATACATTAAAATAAAAATAATTATTCACATAGTTCTTATGTGAGAAACTGGCCATCACTTAACCCATTTTGTGGCCTTTAGAGTTTCTTTTCAGAATTATCTAAGCTCAGATTTAAAAAGCTGATTATAAATAAGAAAACTTACGGGAAAGAGGGAAGATCATTCTTAGTAAAGAGAACAATTTGTGACATTTAAGGGAAAGAATTAATGACATAGGTAAAATTCAGGAGGCAGATTGTAGTAGCACATGGGAGCCTTAATAAAGAATTGTTTATTTATGCATCTTTTTAAACTAAAAGAAATGGAAGTTATGAAAATAAGCTTTCAGTGTCAGAATAACAAGATCTGATCTGCATTTCTGAAAGGTCACTTGGGCTTCTGGGTAACAAATTGAAGGTATTTGCCTGAAAATAGGAAGAGTCTCTGTTTATTTGAATACCTTTTCAGGTTGACAGCTTACAAAGCCTGTGCAGTATCCTATGTAAAGAATGTAACCAAGTTCTGAACTTGAGTGTGGACCCAATAGCCTGAATATGCTAGTGGAGAGGGCTTTCTTCTATGGCTAATGGAGCTCAGAGTGGTGCTTAAGTACACAGCATTTAGCAATGGCTTCTTCAGAAGCACTATGAGGCCTTGGCATTCTCTCCTACCCCAGCTCAGGTAGACCAGTAGACACATAGAAGAAAATATAAAAGTATAAAGAAGTTTATAAGCACAATCCTTGCCTTCAAGGAGCTCACAATATAATCAGAGAGATAGGAATGTTTTTGTTTTTGTTTTCCTAATGATGTACTTTTCACTTTCAAAGATATTATGACTCATTTTCTCCTATTGTCTCACTTTGTTTATTCACTGGATTTTTCCTTTTACCTCTTAAGTCATGGCCTCCCAGCAAATATATAACTTTCCAGAGCATGCCTTAAGCTTTATGCTCTCCTAGGAACAATAGAGGACTAGTTACCTTGATCCATAAATTGATTAATAATGCAACAGCTTTGCTAATGAAAACCAGAATAGTGTCTTGAAATAAAGAGAATGAGTCACAGTAGCAAAATATCATAACTTAAGAGACCTGTGCATCTATGATATATGAAACATGGTTGCATTTTATAATAGCTTTATCCAATAGAAATATAATGTGAGCCATAAATGCAAACACCTAATGTCATTTTACATTTTCTAGTAGCCACATTTAAAATGTAAAAATAAATATGTAAACTTGATTATAATAGTATGTTTTATATAATCCAACATACTCAAAAATACTATCTTTTCAATGTGTAGTCGATATAAAATAGTTTTTATGGAAATGTATATGTTAGACTTGGTTTCATATCAGGTCCTTGAAATTCAGAGTATTTTGGACTTATAGGGTCTCTCAAGTTAGACTAGCTATGTTTTTAGTTTTCAGTGACTACAAACGGCTGGGGGCTACCATAGTGGAGAATATGACTCTGAATATATTATTTGGAATATCTTATTTAGCCAAAATGCTAAAGTTAGAGATATTTGTTGGCTTCTAAATGTTTGGAAAAGGTTAAAAATATGCATGTGTTGCTTCATTAATAAAACAGTTAAAATTCATTAGTTTCCTCTTAGATTTAGTCATGTAGAGGAATTCATTAATTTCTATAGTCAATAAGCAATTGCCAAGAATCGAGCTAGGCTTTCCTAAAGGACTTTGCAATCTAGCCAGGGCAATAAAAGACAAACCACACTAAGTCAGATCATGTTTTTTACTTGTTGCTCAGAGAACCTAAGATATGAAGTATTTCAAGTAACCCTGACTCCCACCCCCAACCTGCAATCCCTTTGCTTCCCCATTAAGCTTTTGAGTTGGCACTCTGGTCCTCACTTGGACTTAATTATGCCAAGCGTGTGACCATTCCACATATCTTGGTCTGTATTCTTTCCTCTCTCTGGAACAGGATCTACTTCAGTGATGAAGCTCCTGACATCAGGCTATACATTTTCACTTTCATAGCATTTAAGACCACTGTGATGGTAAATGTTTTGTATTAACTTGGCTGTGTCCTGATATTTGTAAAATAATACTTTGGCTGTTTACCTGAAGGGTTTTTTGATAAGATTACCATTTATGTAAGTGGAATTCAAATAAATCAAATTTTCCTCGACAGTATGAATGGACCTCCTCCAACCACTTGAAGTCCTTAATTGAGCTAAGAATGGTCTTCCCCAAGGTAGGGGGAATTCTGTAAGCAGGAGGAGTCCTTTGGACTCAGACTCCAGCATATCTTTCTAAGTCTAGCCTACTGACTGAATATACATTTGGAACTTGTACCTTCACAATGATTTGAGCAAATTGCTTAATAAACCTCTTTGTGTATATGTATGTGTATATACATATGTATGTATGTATGTATATGCATTCATATATGTATGTGAAGAAATAGAGATAGATATGTCAATATATCAGTCCATATATACACATTTGTATGTGTATATATACAAAGATAAATATATCTTATGTATGTATGTATGTAAGTATGTATGTATTTATTTTGTATGCTTCCACAAATAGAATTTGAACTCTATGAGGTTGGGATATTGTCTATCTTGTTCACTACTATGTTCCCAGGATGAAGTTGCTGAAGCTCCATAAAAAATTGTTGAGTAATTATAATATGAACGAATGAATCCTGCTCATGTTGACTGTGTTAGTGGAATGATTCTGAGCAGCAGCAATGGACAGGATCAGCTTCATCATAATGATAGATTCTACAAAACTTGATATCTTCCTTTTTCTAAACTCGGTTAAAAAAAAGGACATGTCTTTAGTTGTGCTAACATTACCTAATAACTTAATCTCCTAAATCAATACAAAGGTAATATGCACCGTGTTCAAAAGAGAAGACTACAGAAATTTATTTCACCTGTGGACAACCATATCTTTATGAAATCTTAAATAGACTGTGTCAGTTCAGCACATGCTCAATAAACCTGAACAACAGTTCTATAAACTACCATGCTAAGTGAGAAAGACAAGGCTTGGGGCCTTCAAATGCTGCTGATCTAGTGCCAAAGAAATAAAAGAATGTAAGTAACCACATGTTTGTGTGTATTTGCCCATGTGAGAACTTCCAAAAAAAAAAAAAAGGCAGGGCTCAGGAAAGTACATGAAACGCATGATGATTCGTTTGGTCATTAATAGTATTTATTTTTATTTTTCTCCTGCCACTGAGACCTAGTTATTCTATATCATACATCCACTTCAGAAATTAATGACACTGCATACTTTTCCTACAAATATTGGTTGTATGTACAGATGTGAGAAAGAGAAAATCTACATGTGTAAAAATTGACTAACATCTAAGATGTTACTCACATGACATTATGAAAGAGATATTTTACAAGCATTTACTTGATATCAGGGTATTCCAAACATACACACATGCATGAATCGTTAAGCACTGATATTCTCATTTCAATTTTCTAGTTAAAATAAAGATAATGCAGCTTATGAGGAGCAATAGAACATTAGCATAGGGGTCAGAGACTCAAGTCCTGACACTGCTAGTGATTAGGACCCAGATATTCTTTTTTTAAAAATTTTTATTGGTGCATTATTATCGAACCCCGCGCTGGACCCCCGCCCACGAAGACCCAAGGAGACGACAATCACACATTGCTGGTTCAAACTTCTTTTATTGTGCACTGTTTTTCCCTCCTTCTCCTCCTACTTCTCCTCCTTTCTCCTTCCTCCCCTCCCAGGAGCTACTTATCAGCCCAAGCAGTAAAAGGTGGGGCCAGAAGGGGCGTAGGCTTAGAGCCAATCAAGACTTGAGCCATGAGGTGCCTGCCTATGGCCCTAAGCTCTCACCTGGGAGCATTCTCAGGCCATGATCTCTGACGTGCTGGTGCATGCGCTCTGATGTGGAACAGCCCTCCTCTAAGATGTTACCGCCTGATAGTTATTTTGCAGTCAAGGAACGCAGGGCTAAGACCCCAACATATTATAATCATACATCTTTGTTAAGTACAAGCTGGTAAAGGCATATATGTACACAACTCTCATTTAACCTTCCCCCAATTCCTGCCCCCACTTCCTCCCATTCTCTCCTTCTCAAGTTCAGTTTAGTGATTGATTTTGATATGTTTGTGAAAGTACACCATATGCATTAGGGTGTTTCCCTCCCCTCTTCAGTTAAGTCACCTTCTTTGCTCATCTAAGGTTTCTCTTTCTTAGTCTAGAATCTCTCTTAGGAATAAATCTAACCAAGAAGGTAAAAGAACTCTATAAGGAAAACTATAAAAAGTTTGAAAAAAGAAGTCAAAGAAGAGCCGGGCATGGTGGCGCACGCTTGTAATCCCAGCATTCGGGAGGCTGAGACCGGAGGATCTGGGTTCACGGCCAGCCTCAGCTACCTAGTGAGGCACTCTGCAACTTAGTGAGACTCGGTTTCAAAATAAAGAATAAAAAATAGGGCTGGGGGTATAGCTCGGAGGTAGAATGCCCCTGAGTTCAATCCCCAGTACCGCAAAAAATAAAAATAAATAAATAAATAAATAAATAAATAAATAAATAAATAAATTTTTAAAAAATCAAAGAAGACTTTAGAAGATGGAAAGATCTTTCATGCTATTGTATAGACAGAATAAATATCATCAAAATGGCCATCTTCCCAAAAGTAATCTACAGATTCAATGTGATACCCAATAAATTACCATGGTCACTCCTCAGACACAGAAAAATCAGTCCTTAAATTCATTTGGAACAACAAAAAGCCCAGGATAGCCAAAGTAGTTCTTAGCAACAAAAACCATGGAGGAGGCATCATAATACCTTAATTCAAACTATACTACAAAGCCACAGTAATAAAAACAGCATGGTGTGGGCACAAAAACAGACTCAAAGACCAATGGAACAGAATAGAAAACTCAGAGCCAAACTCACACACTTACAGTAAATTGATTTATGACAAAGGAGCCAAAATTTTACACTGGAAAAAAGATAACCTCTTCAACAAATGGTGTTGGCAAAACTGGCTAACCATATGCAGGAAAATGGAAATTAAACCCCACTTTTTCACCTTGCATAAGAGTCAATTCAGGATGCATCAAAGACCTGGAAGTAATGCCATAGACCTTGCAGCTACTTGAAGAGGGCATAGGTCCAACACTTTAACACATAGGCACAGGTAAAAACTTTCTCAACAAGACCCCAAAGGCTCAAGCAACTCAAAGGAAGATAAATATATGAAATTGCATTAAACTGAAGAGTTTCTGTGCAGCAAAGGAAACTATCAAGAACCTCAACAGAGAGCCCACAGAGAGAAAATTTTTGCTAGCTACTCCTCCAGTAGAGGGTCCAGATATTCTAACCACTTAATTCCTTAGTTTCCCCAAGATATGTGTAGAAGAATGTCTTCCAGTTTAAAAAAAAAAATGCTCTTTTTTTCTTGAAAAAAAAAAAAACTATTTACGAAGAATTGCTAGTTTGTGTAGGGGGGAGGGAGTACTAGGGATTGAACCCAAGGGCATTCTACCTCTGAACTACACCCGCAGTCCTCTTTTATTGTTTATTTTGAAACAGGGTCTCACTAAGTAGCAGACGGCCTCACAAGTTACTGAGGCTAGTTAAGAACCTGCGATCCTCCTTTCTCAACCTCCCAAGTACTGGGATTACAAGGGTGTGCCACCACACGCAACTAGAATTGCTACTAGACATAAAGGGGACACCAGGAGCACTTTTCCCTAATACCTCCTTTGGAAATAAGAAATTTCAATGTATGTCTGAAATCACAGGTTTAGCAAGAATGCAAGCTCCATAGAGTCTCTGGTTTATAAGCCAGGACACCTTCTACATGTACTTATTTTATAGAAATAAGCCTCTATCCATTTTTTTCATTTTTTACAAATGTCAAAAGCATTATTCCAAGACCTTCAAAAATTTTAAACAATTTATTTTCCAGTGGGTCCTGCATTTTTAAATCCTCACTTGTCAGAATATGACACCTGAAACAGAAAACCGCTAAGAATCACTTACAGAAGTATCCGATCAAATCCAGGTATAGACAAGGCAATCCATCTTCATTTGCATATGAAACTATATTATAGGATAGTTTTCTCAGGGGACCTTATCTAATATTGAGACTTTTAGATTATTTTCAATTTAAAAGTAGGTTATTGTAATTACTACTTATCCAAACCTTAAAAACTTCCCTGTGGGAGCTTCTCTGTCTCTTTATTTATTTTTTTAAAATAAACTTTCATATTTTTATACCTACCCTTTTTATTTTCCAGTGATGCTTATACTTCAAGGTCTTGGGTATCAAGGTTTAGACTAGTGTTAATATATCTGGCTGGGCACTTTTAAAGAAAATAGGTATATTTAGCTCAGACATTGGTCAACTGAAAGTCTAAATAGTCAAGCACCAACTCCAGTGAGGACCCCTTGTCTTTACATCTCACAGCATCACAATGGGATGAAGAGGTCATAGCACTAGAAAAAGTGTGAGAGCAATTCAGGGGTCCTGCAGAAGCTTTTTTGAGAACTTGAGCTTTTTTGAGCCACTAGAAGTGGCTAGGAGGTCTAGGGCAGAGGACTAGGAACTGGGAGGGTTGAGAGAAACCTGCAGAAAACAATCACAGGAATGGTTAATGATATACAGGGGCAGCAATGGTCAGGTAGAGATAGTACAAGTTAAAATGCAACCTCAGTCATTTCCATGGGCCAAATTCCCAGATAAACTATAAACAAATTCCAAGAGTGATCAAAGGAAAGGAAGAAGGAAGTGGAGGCACCAAAAGGATGGCTCCAGAAGATTAAAAGTGTCTGCCAAACTACGACATAGCAGAGATTCAAATTAGGGATTGAAACTAGATCATTGACATTGGGTCCCAGGATCCAAATCAAACCATCAATCAGGCACAAAAGGGGAAGAAAGAAGAAAGAAAGAAAGAAAGAAAGAAAGAAAGAAAGAAAGAAAGAAAGAAAGAAAGAAAGAAAGAAAGAAAGAAAGAAAGGAAGGGAAGAAGAAGAAGAAGAAGAAGAAGAAGAAGAAGAAGAAGAAGAAGAAGAAGAAGAAGAAGAAAAGGAGGAGAAAAGATAAGAAGGAAAGAAAGAAAAAATAGGAAAAGACACAAAGTTTATAAAACCCGGTCTCCCTAGAGCTTAATGAAATCCTGTTTGGACCTCTCCCCTTTGGGAGCTTCCCCATATCTCTATGTATTTTTTTTTCTTAAAATAAACTGTCATAGTTTTATGTCTACCCTGCTATTACCCAGTGATTTTCATTTTCCAACTGCATGGGACAAGAACTGAGTAAGAAAATTTTGGTAACAAACTTATTCTCAGGTGAACTGACAGTGAACATTAAGGACCTCCCACTAACTAGGCTCCATGCACTTCTTAACATTTTCACACCATGGGGCACAGCTCCATATATGAGCATTTAGGAGGTAAACATCATCAAGGCAATAGCACTTGGACGATTTAGATTTTATGAAGCAGTTGTGAAGGCATTTTGTTCACCAGGATAAAAAGAAATGTGATGCAGCATGCACTGCCCTCCTTAGTAAAATAAAACCTCTACTTGCTACTATTAATTTATTATAGTCTTCTATTACAGAGAAAATATTCCAGCATTTTCGACATAAATCACCTATCTGTCTACCTCATAGTGCTAGTTGGTCATGCCTCGTTGCCTCTTGCCTTTGAATAATTACTGGAAGATATCCTTATAAAACTTATGTATAGTAATGAAATGCTACCCAACAGAACATGAAAGCTATAGCAGCATCAATGTACACATCCATCACCTCTATTTTTTCCCCATAATGTCTCCAACAAATTGTGATAGGAAGTTAATAATGTGAAAAAAAATCTGCAAAAACATTGGGTAGAAAGTTAAGTGTGAAAAAGGGGATGAAAAATATAGATGTAGACACAGAACCAAAATTGGGTTGAAAGACTGAAAGAGAAAGTTAGAATACATGCATCCATTTATCAAAAATGTATTCAGTCATTAATAGAGTAAGCACACTGCCTAGTAAAGATAACTCAAAAATAAGATACAGCCTTTGCCTGCAGCAAAGTATGATGGGCCTATGAAATGAGTGCTTAGTGGAAGGAACATCCCAAGGTTCCTGAGAAGATCAGCATAGATGCCACAAAAGAGAAAGCATGTTGATACTCAGTTGATGAAGATGTAGATATAATTAGACAAGAAAGAGAGAGAGTTGACAATTAAGATCCTTAAAAACTAATAATGGGATTATGCAAAGAAGAAGACTTGTTTTGTCAGCATACTCCATTCACATGTTTAAGAATAAACAAGCAGCATTTATCAGAAAGTATTGGGGTACTGACCCTACACAATAGAGGGTCCACTGCAGTCAATAGGAACAGAAATGAAACAATCAGATTTCTTTTAAAAAATTAAAGAACTGATACAGAACCGACCTGCAACACAGAGACCAGATCAAAGGTTTTCTCAATAGTCAAATGAAAAGTTATTGAAGATGTCAACAAAAGTATTGATGGAAGCTGGGTGTGGTGGCGCACGCTTGTAATCCCAGCATTCGGGAGGCTGAGACTGGAGGATCCGGGTTCTCGGCCAGCCTCAGCTACCTAGTGAGGCACTCCGCAACTTAGTGAGACTCAGTTTCAAAATAAAGAATAAAAATAGGGCTGGGGGTGTAGCTCAGAGGTAGAATGCCCCTGAGTTCAATCCCCAGTACTGCAAAAAAAAAAAAAAAAAAAAAAGTATTGATGGAAAAGCATTTCCTCAAGCATTTCCTTTACCTCTTCTTGATGGAAAAGCATTTCCCATCAAGAAGCGGTAAAGATGTGGGCAACTGGCTGACTTTTCAGGTGCCATAGACTCATAGACTATAACACCATTTTTATGCCACACTGTGCAGCTGTGCCATGACTGAACATTAGGCATGGCTCACACTTCTCTGAACACCATGGCTTATTTAAAAAGTACATAGTTTGAATTATAGAACATGTGTTTAAGTTCTAGTACTGCCTTTAATTATCAATGATGCTAGCTCAGTCACCTCTGTGCAAATTACTGTTTTCTATTTTAATCTGTAGATAACAACTCATGCTGTCTTTTTTATTCTCTTCACTCGGCCACTGTGAGCTTTATATTCAATTATGAAAGAAAATCATCTTGGCTCTCATTTCCTCTAAGATGCATTTCCCAACCACCAGGACTCCTTGGCACCCTAGATTAACCCTTTAAACTGTTGTTACTCACAACACTTCTGACATCAAACGAGGGTATTTTTTTCTGCTGATACCAAATAAATGGTTTCTTTTCCAGCTCCACTTCTTCAACTCTCTGAAATCTGCAGGATATTATACAGTTCAATTCAAAATCTGATACTAACTACCTGGAGTTAGCACCCAACTCCACAGGTCAAAGATCTCAGTTGCATATAACTATACCAACTTCACATACTAGGGCCAGTCCCAGGCTTTTAGTTGTTTTGACCAACTGGATATAAATCAAGGAGTCCCATGATGTCTTTCTTTGGTTTAAAAATATGCTAGAACAGTTCGCAAGGCTCAAGTGAACTATCGCTTGTTTATTATAAAGAACACTACTCAGGAGTAGCCAAATTATAGATGTGTAAGACCAGGTGTAAAGGAAAGGCTGAGGAGATTCATTACCTTACCCATGTGTCCCCCACCCCATTCCATCACTTTGATGAATCGGCCAAATTGGAAGCTCTCAGCATATAATAACTCAGGGACTTTTATGAAGGTTTTATTTAGGCATGATTAATTAAATTACTCACCATTGGTGATTAGCTCAATCTCTAGCTCTCTCCACTCACCAGGGAGGTGGGTGGTGGAGGAATGGAGTTAAAAGTCCCAACCCTCAAGTCTGAGTCTCAACCATCCTGTCCTTATTCTTTCAAGTGACAAGCCTTCATTCTTATGCTGGCTAGGGGACCTAAAACAGGTGCTATCTCATTAGCATATAAAAGGCACTTATCAATGGGAGACTCTGAAGGTTTTCCAAGCTATGGGCCAGAAACTTAGACTAAGGCCAAATATTTATTTTTATTATATCATGCCAATATTTTGTTATGTCATACCTTTTTTTGTTTACCTCTTTCTCTAGACTGCAATCTTCTTTAAGACAAGGTGTGGTGGTGCACACTTGTAATCCCAGTACTTGGGAGGCTGAGTGAGACAGGAGGATCACCTCCAGCTTCAGCTGCTATGTGAAGCTTTCTGTAACTTAGTGAGACACTGTTTCAAAATAAAGAATAAAAAGAAGGGCTGGGGATGTAGCTCAGAAGTAGTATGCACCTGGGTTCAATCCCAACCACCACACATGTGCACACAAGGAGAGTATCAAATTTATGAGTAATTAATACAATGCCAGTCCTTAATGGACTGAAAAAAAAGTTAGTTGAAATAGTAGCATAATTAGAATTGTGCTACGGATTATATGACTTTTAAAAGTGATAGAATAAAGGGTGCCTGGTTGTAGGTGGGCCAGAATCTACAGAATCTACCTATCTGAATTTGTGGCTTTTCCTTTATACATAATAAATCTTAGTTCATTTGTGCTTCCATAGCAGAATACTTGAGCCTAGATCAATTATAAAGAACAAGATTTTATTTTCTCACAGTTCTAGAGGCTGGAGTGTCCAAGATCAAGTGATCAGCAGGCTCAATTGTCTGGTGAGGGCTCTTCTCTGCTTCTAAGGTGGCACCTTCATGCTAAAGACTCTGGAAAGAATAAGAGCTGTCTCCTCAAGACAGAACTCAGGGAAGCAAGCAAACAGGTGAACTCAAAGCTTCCTGAAGCCTCTTTTATAAGAGCCTTAATCTCATTAGCACTCAATGGCCTCACCTCTAAATAGTATTACACCCCTTACAGTCCCTACCTCTGAGATCCCCCACTTCTTGCTACTATTATATCACAACACCTCAATTTTGTAGAGAACACATTGAAAGCATGATATCATGGAAAAGGTCAATTCTGGATATTGGTTAGTTTCTTCTTTTCCTTCTCTTTTTTTGCAGTAATGTTAAATTTGAATGTCAATTGACTGGGCAAGGGGGTGCCCAGATAACTGAAAAAATGCTATTTCTGAATGTGTTGGTGAGAGTGTTTCTGAAAGACATTAGAATTTGAGTTAGCAGACGGAATATGAAAATCCATCCTCACCAGTTTGGTTGGTATCATCAGCTTCTTTGAGGACTTAGTATGTCACTCAAGGTTTTAGAGTTTCAATGAATATTCAGTTGGCTTTGTTGGTTTGACCCTGTGATAAGGCTGCACATCACAGCAGGAGCAATGGCAGAGCAAAAACCACTCACCTCATGACCAGAAAGCAAAAAGGAAGAGGAAAGGGACAGGGTCCCACAGTCCTTATCAGGGGTATGCCTGCAATCACATATGAACTTCCCACAAGGTCCACCTCTCAAGTTATCCAATATCTCCCAATAGTGGAGACCAAATTTTAACAGATGGACCTTTGGAGGGCATTTAACATCCCACCTATAGCTGGCTTGCATAAAGTAAAAAGATACAGGAAAAGCAAATTCGCTCTCTCTTCTTGAGCTGGGATATCCATCTTCTCCTATCATAGGACATCAGCAATCTTGGTTCTTGAGACATCAATTTTGGAACTTATACTAGCAAATCTTCCCACCCCCACTGCCAATTCTTAGACCATCTCTCTTAGACTTGGAGTTACACCATTCACTTCTCTGGTTCTCAGAACTTTCAATTCAGACTGTGTTACACCACCAACTTTTCTGGTTCTCCAGCTTACAGACAATCTATGGAAGAACTTCTAAGTGTTCTGAGGAAGAAAAAGGAAATTGCCTATGAGGACAGGGATGAATTATTTGTGCATCAAAACCTGCTCCTATGAGCACTGTGTGGAGTGACAAGGTCACTCCATGTGAGGGAGGTGGGATAGGTTATGCCAATCCCCAGGTCCAAAAGTGTCAAAATGGGGGAAAGACTGTTTGTTTTTGCAGTACTGGGGATTGAACCCATGGACATTCTACCTCTGAGCTTCACCCCCAGTCCTATTTTTTATTCTTTATTGTGAAACAGAGTCTCACTACATTGTGGAGGGCCTTACTAAATAGTTGAGGCTGGCCGCGAATCTGCAATCTTCCTGTCTCAGCCTGCCAAGTACCGAGATTACAAGTGTGTGCTACCACTCCCAGTTGAGTTTTCACATTCATATTTTAGGTTTCTTTGGGTGAGTATAGTTTATATTATAAATGACTTCAATTTACCTTTCCTTGGTACTGATAATTTTTATTCTTAAAATAAAAAAATAGAAAGATTTTATTAAATCAAAATTTACTCAGCTTTATGAACACCAATCAATAATGCACACTAGGCTTAAATTTCTCTGTGGAGATGAAGAAATAGTTTTCAGTAAATCTAAAAATTGTTTCTTTCCTTTTTTTTTTCTTTCTTTTTTTTCTAATAGTGATCTTTACCAGAGTCCTATGGCCCTGGGAAAAGGAAGCATTAGAAAATCCCATATCCTTTGAATTCCACGGAATGGCTTACTGCAAAGAACCACGTTTTTTTTTTTTAGATAACTGATTCACAGATGGCTCAGCTTAACCTATAACTAGACCAGACAGGAACCCTTCATTTCCCATTCTTTGCCTCATAATTGATTACCTGAGCTCTTTGGATCCATTGGACAATCTGGATGAAAATTCATGACTTAACCAAACTTTAGTTAACATCTCTCCTTCCCCCTATACACCTGAACTTAGACCTGCCCTCAGTCTGAGGAACCTGCCCGTTAGGATGAACTCCACTGCCAATTCTGTAGCCTTGCTTATCTCTCCCAACCAAAGGAAATTCCTTCCTTCCTGGCATTTGAGGATTTTATGGTCAAAGTGTTCTTGTTGCTATCCACACCCTGTTCCTCTTTTTTTTTTTCTTTTAATTTTTTTATTGTAGTAATTCGTGCAATATAGCATACATCTTTGTTAAGTACGAGTTGTTGACAACATATTTGCACACAGTTCTCATTTGACCCTTTCCCCAATTCCCACCCCAATCCCCTCCCCTTCCCTCCCCCTCAGGTTCACTTCGGTGAGTGACCTTGATATGATTGTGTAATTACATCATGTGCTTTA
>PVLC010019252.1:0-30924 GCA_004027655.1 Graphiurus murinus | reverse complement strand
GATAGCCAAAGTAGTTCTTAGCAATAAAAATCATGCAGGAGGCATCACAATACCTGACTTTAAACTCTACTACCAAGCCACAGTAATAAAAACAGCATGGTACTGGCACAAAAACAGACACATAGACCAATGGAGCAGAATAGAAGACTCAGAAACAGACCCACAGACTTACAGTCAACTGATTTTTGACAAAGGAGCCGAAAGTATACACTGGAAAAAAGATAGCCTCTTTAACAAATGGTGTTGGCAAAACTGGTTAACCATATGCAGGAAAATGGAAATAAACCCCACTTTCTCACCCTGCACAAGAGTCAACTCAAGGTGGATCAAGGACCTGAAAGTCAGACCAGAGACATTGCAGCTACTTGAAGAGGGCATAGGACCAACACTTGAACACATAGGCACAGGTAAAAACTTTCTCAACAAGACCCCAAAAGCACAAGCAGTTCAAAGGAAGATCAATATATGGGATTGCATTAAACTGAAGAGCTTCTGCACAGCAAAGGAAACTATCAAGAACCTCGACAGAGAGCCTACAGAGTGGGAGAAAATTTTTGCTAGTTACACTTCAGATAGAGGTCTAATATCTAGGATATACAAAGAACTCAAGAAAATCGCAACTAAGAATCCAACCCTTTTTATTTCTTATTTCAAAACAAGGTATCACTAAGTTGCTGAGAGTCTCACTAAGTTACAGAGGCTAGCCTTGAATGTGTGATCTTCCTGTCTCTACCTCCCAAGCACATTTCTTATGCCTCCAACAGAGTGTGAAACTCCAAGGTATATATAGAAGACTCTGCAGCCCAAGATCTGGTTTCCTCAGGGGCCTTGACTTCTCATCATCTCTGCAGCTCACTCCCAGCCCTCTTCTTCCTCGTCCTTGTTATCAGCCATTCTACTGTGTTTCTTCCTTGCACATTGCCAACCCAGCCCAATCTGCACTTCAGTGCACTAGTGGTGCATTTCTGTGGGCTCCATCCTCAGGTGGCTCTCAGGCTGCTGTGAACCTGCTCCTTCTACCAATCTTCTCAGCTGCTGTCTTGCCCATTCTGTTTTTTCCTCATGCCTGCAATACCTTCACCTTCAAGTTCAGAAAACCATCTTACTTTCAGAGTTCTCTTGCAGCACTTAAAAACTCTACCTAAGCTGGGTCTGGTGACTCACCTGTAATATCAGTATCTGTTTTTTGTTGCTTTTTTTTTTGTGGTACTGGAGATTGAACCTAAAGGCATTCTACCTTCCAGCTACACCCCCAGCCTGATTTTATTTCTTATTTGGAAACAATCTCACTAGGTTAATGAGAGTCTCACTACTTGCTGAGGATGTCCTTGAACCTGTGATCCTTCTGTCTCAGCCTCCTAAGTGCAGGAATTACAGGCGTGCATCATCAATCCTGGATAATGTTAGTATTTGGAAGGCTGAGATAGGAAGATTGCAGATTCAAGGCCAGCCTCAGCAACTTAGACCCTGTTTAAAAATAAAAAATAAAAAAGAATGGGGGTATGGCTCAGAAGTAAAATGCCCCTAGGTTCAATGTCCAGTACCAAATAAACAAACAACAACAACAAAAAAAAGCAAAAAATCCACAACCTTTCACCCCTCCATTTCTCTCTTCTCTCTTCCAGTTCTCCTTTTTCCTTCAAAGCCAAGTGTTTAAATCTCGCTATTACTGTGTCTTTACTTTCACGTCCCATTCACTTGAAGTTTACTGCAATCTGGCAAACATGCTCACCAGGCCAATAAACCTGTTCTCAACAGCCACGAATTACTTCCATATGGCCCACCCTTGCCTGACTTGACCTCCCTACAGCATTTAATACTGCTGAAAACTTCCTCCTTGACATTTCTTCCCCCTTTGGTTTGTGTGATATCACTCTCTCCTATTTTTTTTCATGTCTTACTGTGTTTTATTCTTTGATCACACAGGAGACGGCTCTGTCTTCAGCCTATTGCTCTCCCTAGCCCACTCATAAGCTCTCTGTGGTGGTCTCCAATCAAATATGCTACTTTACTTCCACATATGGCATGTAGCCTCAAACCTATATGTGCAAGTAAAACTTCTCACTACATTGATGGTAACAGGTCTCCAAGTAAACATCTTCCTCCATAAGCCTGCTTCTCCTCCTCCTCCTCAATGACCAGCACCATCATGCACACAGCTGTCAAGCTGGAAATGTGTCCATCTTTGGACTCAACGCTCCTTCCCTACATAACTGATCTGTTACTTAGGTTTTGGGGGTCTGTATCCTACCATCTCTGAGACCCACCTCCACTGCTTCCTCTCTGGCTGAGGCCCTTGTTCTCCATCACCTGCAGCATCACAGTGGTCTGCTAATTGCTTCTTTTCCAATCTATCTGCCACACCACTGCCAGAGAAGTCTTTCTAAATTGCAGATCAAATTAGATCGTGCTATTTCCCAGGACCACTAAATAAATAGATATGTAGTGCAACTTCAAGCATGAATACTTCTCTGATTCCTTTAAGAGAGATTAATGTATCCTCTTTTGGGATTCTCACATCATTTCATACCACTTATCATATCTGCTTTTATTTTTAGCTTTTGTGCAGCAAAATTGGCCTGAGGATGCAGCTCAGTGATAGAGAGTGCTCACCTAGCATGCACAAGGCTCTGGTTTCATCCCAAGTATTACACACACACACACACACACACACACACACACACACACAAATTACTATAAATTATCATCTTGGGTTTTAAATTGAAGTTCTTTGTCTAGCTAATTGTGTGTGTGTGTGTGTGTGTGTGTGTGTGTGTGTGTGTGTGTGTGTTACTGGGGATTGAATCCAAGGGTATTCTACCTCTGAGCTACACCCCCAGGCCTATTTTATTTTTTATTTTGAAACAGGGTCTCACTAAGTTCTAGAGGGCATCACTAAGTTACTGAGGCTGGCTGCAAACCTGAGATCCTCCCATCACAGCCTCCAAGTACTGGAATTGCAGGTGTGCACCACCACGCCCAATTTATCTAACATTTTTTTATACTGGGGGCTGAACCCACGGGCATTCTACCTTGAAGCTACACCCCCAGTCCTATTTTTATTCTTTATTTTGAAACAGGGTCTCACTAAGTTGTGGAGGGCTTCACTAAGTAGCTGAGGCTGGCCTCGAACCTGGATCCTCCTGTCTCAGCCTCCCAAGTACTGGGATGACAAATGCCCAGCTTATCTAACATTTTTAAAACTCCTAAAGACAGTTTATAACTACTTCAAGCAAACTTATTTCAAGTACAGAAAATAATATCCGCTATTTACACTGATACTTTTAGTTCTAAATCATTCACTTTAACTGATAATATAGTATTTCATTGTCTGTATATTCCACAATCTATCCAATCTTCTAATTTGTTGCTGTTTTGACACACTGAATATGTTCAGACATGATCTCTTGTATACACATCAAGGAGATTTTCGAGGGTGTCTTCCTAGGAATCACATTCTTATTAATGGAGTGGTAGACTCTCTGCACTCATCTTTGCCAGTTCTTGCCCGTGCCTCTGTCAGGGCCAGGCACTCTTCTGGGGACTGGAGATGAGGCCTCTGATAAAAGCAAGTCCTGCTCTCACAGAGCATAAAGCTGGGGGAGGGGATACAAACAATAAACTGTATGAATAGAGGTTCCCTAATCCTCAACACTCCAGACATTTTTGTCTTCGCGTTATTCATCTGATAGATATAAAATGATCTGTGGGATGAATGGATTACAAAATTGTGGGATATCCAGACAATGGAATTCTACGCAGCAATGAAGAAGAACAAAATAGTGCTATTTGTAGGAAAATGGATGGACCTGGAGAACATTATGTTAAATGAGGTTAGCCAGTTACAGAAAGCGAAGGGCCATATGTTTTCTCTCACATACAAAAGCTATGGAGAAATGGGGATACCAGAGGGATTCCAGATAATGGAGGAGACACTCCAATGGAGCCAAGGAGGTGGTATGGGGGAAGGAAGAGGGAGAGAGGATTAATGAAGGAATTACTTCCATGGACATTATATACATATGTGAGAATACCAAAGTCAATCTCAGTACCCTGTATGGGGAAGGGAGGGAGCCAGGGAAAGCCCACCGAGTGCTCTGTGCATGTATGTCAGTACCACTGTGAACTACATTATGATATGAGACTGTAAATCATCAATAAAAGTATATTTTTTAAAATGTCAAAAAAAATTAAAGATAAAATGATCTGTGGTTATTTAATTTGCATATATCTGATTCCTAGTATATTTGGCCATTTTTCTAATGTGTATTCATCACTTTTAGTATTCCTTTTTGTGGAAAAAAAAATTCATATCTTTTGCCCCTTTTCCCCTTCTGAGTTGTCTTGTTCTCAGGACTTTACTGAAATATTTTATTTAAAATGCTAATCTTATTGTTCAATGTGTTATAAATTACATTATTAATTGCTGGTTTGAAACTCATTTTGAATCTTTTTTTGTAAAGAAGTTTTAATTTTAGTATAATAAAATGTATCAATCTGTACCTTTATGATTTATGCTTCGTATCTTGTTTTAAGAATAATTTTCTTTCGCAAGGCTACAAAATATTCTATGCTTTTATTAAATTTTTGAAGTTTACTGTGTGTGGTGGCACATGCCTATAAACCCAGTACATGGGAAGCTGAGACAGGAGGATTGCAGATTCAAGATCAATCTCAGCAAGTAGTAAGACTCTCATCGAACCAGCAAGAACCTACTTCCAAATAAAAATAAAAATAGAGCTGGGGGGTAGCTTGGAGGTAGAATGCCCTGGGTTCAATCTCCACTACTACAAAAAATTTAAAAAATAAAAAATAAATAAAAAGGGCTAGGGGTGTAGCTCAGAGGTAGAATGCCCTGGCTTCAATCCCCTATAAGTTTTTATAGACAGTATATGGTAGCTATGCAATTGTATTTGTTTTTCTATGTGGAAACTAATTATCTTAGTGCTGCATCTTTGACTGACCTATCCTTTCCTCACTGATTTGCAGTGTCACCCCTTGTCATAGGGTAAGTTCCCATACACGTTTGATAGATCAGTGCCTGTGTTTTCACTTCTATTCCACTGGTTGGCTTGCTTACCCCTTGATCAATGAGGTAGTATAGAAGAAATTTTTTTAAAAAATAGGCAGGCCAGGCACAGTGGCGCACACCTGTAATCTCAGGACTTGCGACGCTGAAACAGGAGGATCGCATCTCAGTAATTTAATTAGACCGTATTTCAACATAAAAAAATAAAAAGGGCTAGAGGTATAGCTTGGAGGTAGAATGCCCCTGGGTTCAATCCCTAGTAGTACCCCAAAAGGAGGAGGAGGGGGGGGGAGGAGGAAAGGAAACATAAAGGAAGGGCAAGGAAATAAAAATTTAATTCAGAAGTTCTACATGCTTTTCCAGGCCTCTCACTTCCAATTTTCTGAGAAACCTATAAATCTACTTGTAGCACTGTTAATTGTTTCACCAATAAATACATTAAGCAAAGAGAGATGCAATTTTTTTTTTTTTTTTTTTTTTTTGCATTTGTTGGTACTGGGGATTGAACTCAAGTGTGTTCTACCTTTGAGCTACATTCACAGACCTTTTTTTGTTTGTTCGTTTTTTATTTCAAAACAGGGTCTCACTAGGTTGCTGAGAGCCTCGCTACATTGCTGACACTGGCTTGAACCTGCGATCCTCCTGTCTCAGCCTCCCAAGTAACTGGGATTACAGGTGTGAGCCACCATGCCAGGCTGAGAGATACAACATTTTAAGAAACCTACAGTTTAGGGGACTTTCCAGACTTATATATTGACCAAATAATGGAGACCATGTCAGCCTAAGAATCCTGAGAATGACCAGGTCACCAGAAAGCACCTTGCCATCACCAGAATGGTGTCATCTCTACATACCTTACCATACCACCCTCACCAAGCTTTCTATAAAAGAGGAGACAGGGACTCCAAAAATGTATCTCTTGCTCATACCATGGCCCACATCCTCCCTTCACTGTGTCTTTGCTTTCCTAAATAGATCTCTGAGCCTCTACTAACACACGCAGTAATCCCTCTCTCTGGAAACTCCGTAGGACCCTCTTCTTTTTATTTTTGGTACTGGGGATTGAACTCAGGGGTATTCTACCTCCCAGCTATACCCCCAGCCCTATTTTTTATTCTTTATTTTGAAACAGGGTCTCACTAAGTTGTGGAGTGCCTCACTAGGTAGCTGAGGCTGGCCGAGAACCCATCCTCCAGTCTCAGCCTCCCAAATGCTGGGATTACAAGCGTGCGCCACCACGCCCGGCTCAAGAAAACACTTTTAACTATAGTTTCTAGTCATTTTTTTTTTCTGTAAGGGAACACAATTGATTTTTGCATTTTAATCTTGTGTCTATGGATTTTGACAAATTTGTAGATTATCTTGGTCATCTATGTAAATAATTACATCAATTGTGAATACAAAAGTTTGCTTCTTCCTTTCAAACTCTTTTACACTTAATTTCTTTTTATTGTAGAGTCATTTGCTAGGACCTCCAGAACCGAGATGAATAGCAACAAAGTGATGGTAGACATTCTTGTCTTATTCCTGACTTAATGAAATGCTTCTTCCAAATTATTTTGTTTTGTTTGTTGTTTCTTCGTTGATTGGTTGGTTGGTTTGTACTGAGCAAACCCAGGGGCATTCTACTTCCAAGCTACACCTTAGCCCTATTTATATTTTATTTTGAAATAGGATCTTGCTAAGTTGCTGAGGGTCTCACTAAGTTGCTGAGGCTGGCCTCAAATCTACAATCCTCCTTGTCTCAGCCTCCCAGGAATTTGGAATACAGGCATGTACCACCATGCCCTGCTTCTTCCAATATTTAATCAGAAAGTATATTCAGTAAGCTATGTGTGGTGGCACACTCTTGTAATCCCAGTACTTGGGAGGCTGAGACAGGAGGATCACAGATTCCAGGATAGCCTCATTAATGTAATGAGAGAGACTCTTAGCAACCTAGTGAGACCATATTTCAAAACAACACAACGACAACAAAATTTTTTTAAAGGGCTGATGAAGCCAGGTGTGGTGGCATACACTTGTAATCCCTGTACTTGGGAGGCCGAGACAGGAGAATCTCAGGTTTGAAACTAGCCTCAGCAATTTGTGAGGCCCTCTGCAATTTAGTGAAACCTTGTTTCAAAATAAAGAATAAAAAATCAGGCTGGGATGGAGTTCAGAGGTAGAATGCCCCTGTGTTCAATCCCCAGTACCACAAAAATAATAAATAAATAAATAAATAAATAAATAAATAAATAAATAAATAAATAAATAAATAAATAAATAAATAAATGGCCTGGGGGTGTATCCTGGAGGTAGAATGCTCCTGGGTTCAATTCCCAGCACCACACACAAAAAAATATGCCAAATATATTGTTTGCTGCAAATTTTGGGTCGATACTCTTATCAAGTTCAGAAAGTTCTTCTTATAATGAATTTGCTAAGACTGTTTACTGCAAATTAAATTTTATAGAATGTTTTCTCTATCCATTTAAATGCTTATTTAATTTTTACCTTTAATGTACAAATGTAGCAAGTTAAATTAATACATTTTCTAATATTCTAATATTATATCTGAGATATGCCTAAACAAATATTAATTCTAATATATTGTTGGATTTAATTTTTTATTATTTTGGATTTTTACTATTCCATTTATGAGAGATTAGTCTATAATTTTCCTTTATCATTTATACTTTATCTAGTTTTGGTATTAAAATTCTGCCAGCATCATTTAATGTTTTAATCATACCCTTTCTGTTTTCTTGTCTTCTTTCTTTGCTTTCTTTTCTTTTTTTGTACTGGGGATTGAATCCAGGGGCATTCTACCTCCAAGCTTCGCCCCTTGCTCTTTTTATTTTCTACTCTGAAATGGGGTTTCATTAAGTTACTGAGGTTTCATTTCATTTCTTTCTTCCTCTTTTTCCTTCCTTCCTTCTTTCCTGTTTTCCTTCCTTCCTTCCTTTTCTATATGCTAGAATAGATTGTGCAAGATTATGATTACTTGTTTCTTAGGTGTTTGGCAGAACTTACATACAAAACCTCTGTTCCTGGTATGTTTTGTTTTTCAAAACATAGATTTCAAACTACTAATTCAACCTTTTAAAAATAGCTATAGGTCTCTAATTAGATTTTCTATTTCTTTTTTAGTCCATTTGGTAAGTTTCATTTTTCTAGGGAACTGAGTATTTCATATAAGTTTTCAAATTTAGTTGCATCAAGTTTTTAACCTTCTCTTATTCTTTTAAAAATCTGTTATATATGTGGTGATTTCCCTTTTTAATTCCTATAAGCTTATTAGTCTTTTCAAAGCATCTGCCTTTTGATTTCCTGATCCCTTCTTTATAATTTTCTTTTTCATTTTATTAATTTCTTTATTATTTCCTTTCCTCTGCTTTCTTGTGTGTATGCAATTATTCCATTACCGATTATCTGTAGTTGGACACATGGCTCTTAACTTCTATACTTTCTTTTTTTGTTAAATTAGCATTTTTAAGCCTCTGTAAATTTCTAAGTGAATCAATCTGCACATGTTTTGAAATATATTTTGTTATTTAACTTTATAATATCTAAGTTTATTTATGATCTTTTTTTTTGACCTATCAATTATGATTTTTTCTAACAGCTATTTAGAAGTCATTTTTGTTTTGGTGTGCGTATGTGTGTGTGTGTTGTGTGTGTGTGTGTGTGTGTGTGTGTAGTGCTGGGCATTGAATCCAAGGCCTCATGCACACTAGGTGTATTAGTTTTTTGCCACTGTGACAAAATATCTGAGATAATTAACTTATGAGACAGAAAGATTCCTTTTGACTCATGGCTTCACAAGTTTTAGACCTTCGTTGCTTATCCCTGTTGCTTTTAAGCTTTTAGCAAGGCAGAACATCATAGTTTTCTGCACATGATGAAGGAAACCTGCTCATCTCCTGGCAGCTGGGAAGGACAGAGAAAGAGATTTTCAAGGGTACATTCCCAGTGACTTTCCTTTCTTTCACTAGATCCCACTTCCTAAAGGTTCTACCACCTCTTAACAGTGCCATCAACTAAGGGCCAGTCCTTCAACACATGAACTGATGGGAGACATTCAGATTCAAAATTTAACACTGGGCAAGCACTCTACCACTGAGCTATACCTCCAGCCCATGATTTATTCCCAAAGCTACTTAGAAGTGTTTTACATTTCCAAACATATGATGTTGTTGTTGTTATTATTATTATTATTATTATTATCATCATCATCTTCATCATCATCATTATTATTTGATAGATCAGAGGATGTGATCTATATGATATTGACTTTTTGTTCCCTGGGATTGAGGTGGTAGCCTCAGAGACCTGGATTTTTCTCTTTCTGTTTCATTATCCTAATACCTGGCTTCCATCATATACCTTTTTTGTGTGTTTCTTACTGTTTCCAGTAAAATGCTTTGCATATAGTAGCTACAGGACACACCCTAGCGTGTGAACATACCGTGCTGCATAAGAAGGAAGTTAACGGTCCAAACTCGATAATCACAAAATTCATCATGAACCATTCTTATCAGCTTCTTTCTCTCAGATTTCAGCATCCAGAGGTCAGAGTCACATTCTGGAATTCCTTAGAAGTCTGGGCTCTATCCCTTTCCCCAGCTCTGGACCTGGGGAGCTGGCTCCAACATTAGACAGTTGGGAGATATTTGTTGTATTAAATAATGCATAACTAGAAAAGAATGACTACTCCTTGCAGGCTAAACTTGCAGGCCCCAAACTAGAAACAAATGGCAAGCTTTCCAAACAGCAATTCAATACTCTCTCTAAAAGGACTGGAACTAGAACAATCAGGTTTACAGTGCACGTAGAATCATCATATACTGCACTTTCTTAGGGAGAACATTTTAAGGAAAATTGATTTCTAAATAACATTCTGAAGGCTCTCAAACATACATTCACAGATATTCTGGTAGAACTGCCACACGCGGTTTCTATTGTTCACAACATGCGCAGTGCCTGTCTGCTCTTAGCAGTCCCCATTCCACACCAGATATTGTCCACAGAGCAAATCTAGATAGTTGAGCCAAAGGCACATGTATACTGTGGAGTCAGAGTCTGAAGTTTAGGGCAAATAATTAGATTGGGTTTTGCAGGCTGTGCTTGACTGTACTAAAACTGCACCTTGCTTTGGCGGGTCAATTCAGCTTGGGTGTGGTTGCTCGAAAATATTCCCCAAGAGCAATGACGATTCTCTTGGATTCCTGAACACACCATCTCTGTTGTGGGAGAACTCTGGGCTGTGTGTCCAGGGCTCTCAATGAAGTTTTAATCAAAGCTTTGTTTCCTTCCCATTGTTGCTTTTGGAATGGCCTTGCTCTCAGAGTCCTAGCTTTGACAGCAACACCTCGCCTGAACTTTTCCATAGCAGCCCTTGGACTTATGCCCCACCCATCTGCACACCCCCGTTTCCTCTCTTCTGTTTTGGCTCTGCGTGGCTTTTCTCAGTAGAGTGGCTGAAGAGCAATGAACCCAAAATACCTAAGTAACAAATGAGTCACCTCGCTTCCACAGCAGAGCTCTGATGATCAGCGGGTGTGTTGGGGGGTAAATAGCAGAGGAGGTGGCTGCCCAGAGGGAGAGAGAAAGAGGGAGAGGGAGGAAATAGAAACAAAATGAACAAGTTGGCAGAGGTGGCTGACAGCAGGCCTAGTGGGTGGAGGGGGCGGGAATTTGGTTGGCTCACAAAGGTGAGATCAGCACTCTGGCTTGTCACACCCTGCCTGACTCAAGCTAAGCCCGGGCCCCTCAGGAACTGCTAACACTGGGCTAGCTACTAAAACTCAGCTGGACGAGTCATCTAACTGCTGTCCTCTTCTGTGTACAAGTTCTGAGACATAGGGCTCGGAAGTCTTCCTCCAAGTTGCTATAAAACTGCTAATCAGAGACCCAAGATGATTGGTAGGACCCAGGGCATTCCCTTTCTCATTATGTGATATCTGGGTGCCAAGAATCAAGGCAGAATTTACATTTGTCCTTTGTACTTTTTTTTTAGCTTGTGATTTTTTTTAGAATGCATCATTTTCCCAAAACCTTAATTCGATGTATAATAGAGTTGGGACGGCCACCTCAAGGCCAACATTCTGGGTAATACTGGGGGAGACCCTGATGAAAGATCAAGAGGCTGTGGTTCTGCTGAGAGATCTTGCGATGCTGCTCCTTCAGCACCAGCTTTGTTTAGAACCCACTGGGTATTTGTCCTGGTAACTTTGGGAATACTCTTATTATTTTTACATTTCCAAGTAAAAAAGGAGTGGGGTAGGCTGAGCCCTTGGAACATGTCTAATGATTTGATTTCATGGAGATCTGCCTGGCCAGCCCACAGTCCTTCTCTAAGACTTTTAAACTGTCACAAGAAGAGGCCAGGAAGAAAAAAACACATGAACAAGGAACAGGGCTGAGATGCATCCAGGACTGTTAATGTGATATGACGGCTTAAAGAATCTATCTAAGAAAAAAAAAAAATTACAAAATTTCCCCTGAGATAGGCGGTCTCAGATCATGAGGGTGGCAGGATTTGATCACAAACTGTCTGGTTCTCTTTTAGGTCAAAACCAGGAAGTTCAAGCACTAGCTTAAAAACAGAGGAAAACGAAATTAGTTGATGTGAATGTTTAAGCACCAGCCATGTTCTGCTTCGCTTGACCTTGCAGTGGGAGCTGTTGTCAGCCTCTGGTTTTATCTCCTGCAGCTCTCCCACCCCTATCCCGCATAAGTATAAAACCAGATGCCATGACTTGGAAAGAGCAGAGCTAGAGCTCAGGGGGAAGTGGGAAGATTGTAAGGCTAACACAGTTTTGGCAGCTAGCCCCTGGAAAGAAAGACCAGACCTAAGACTTGATAAAGGCAGACTTTCTGGTCCCCCATTCAGTTCCTAAAAAGTGCTGCCTCTGCATACTTCAACTTCTGCTAAGCTGAGGCGATCAGTGAATAACTGAAAATTCTCTTTGGAAATGATCCATGAAAATCATCTCAGAAAAGTCTAAATCAATCTCTCTCTCTCTCTCTCTCTCTCTCTCTCTCTCTCTCTCTCTCTCTCTCACACACACACACACACACACACACACACACACACACTTTTTTATTAGTACATTTTAATTACATAGAATAATAGGTTCCATCTAAGTTGCTGTAAAACTGCTAATCAGAGACCCAAGATGGTATTCCTCCAGAGCCATTCCCTTTCTCATTCTGTGATATCTGGTACTTAGAATCAAGGCAAATTAATGGGCCAAGTTATGGGTCATATAAGTACATTCAAAATGTTATTTAAGATTATCTAGCCCAGTGCAATGGTACATTCCCATAATCCCAGATTTGGGGAGGCTGAGACAGGAGGATCGCAGTTTTGAGGCCATTTGGTAAGACTTGTTTCAAAATAAAAAGGACTGGGCGTATAGCTCAGTGATAGAATGCTCCTTGGTTCAATCCCTAGGACCACAAGAAAAAAAAATTAAACAATACATGCTTGTTTTATAAATAAAAGTAGAAACAAAACAAAATAGCCATAGTCCCAACATGTATATATTACTGGCAGATGTTTTCTGCCTATCCTTTTACAGGCATAGATTTATTCTTTTTCTTTTCATTAATAATTGTCTAATAATCCACAGAGTTATCTTAAGTTTCCCTTATGTTTCAGACATTTGATTGGTTTCCAGCTTTTGAAATTATAAAACTTTTTTATTTTTTACTAAAATTATAAATCTTTATGTAATTAAATTACAAAATTTGGACATTTTTGCATCAGCCCTACTACTTAGCCCTGTGGCAAATTGCACCAATATCTGGCTCATTGGCCTGAAGTCTGCAGGACAAACCTGAAGGACAGTCAGAGGGAGCTGCCAAGATAGACTCCTGGGAGAATCTGCCTGCTCTTGACTATAAGACATGGATGTCTGGTACAAGGGTCTTGAAGGACACAGAAATTGCCTGGGGCATTGTCACCAGACATCTAGCTATGTATTTCCTCATCAAATATGACCCACAGATCCCATCTCCAGATCAACATTTTCAATAGTTCCAAGAGAAAGAAATAATTTTTATGAGCAAAAAGAAAGGACAGGAAAGCCAGGCATGGTGGCGCATGCCTGTAATACCAGTGCTCAGGAGGCTGAGACTGGAGGATCTGGGTTCGAGGCCAGCCTCAGCTACTTAGTGAGGCCCTCCGAAACTTAGTGAGACCCTGTTTCAAAATAAAGATTAAAAAATACGGCTGGGAGTGTAGCTCGGAGGTAGAATACCCCTGGGTTCCATCCCCAGTACCACACATACACACACACACACACACACACACACACACACACATACATACACACACACACACACACAAAATCAGTCTAGAGGTGTAGCACAAAGGTAGAATGCCTCTGGGTTCAATCCCTAGTGCCACGAAAAAAGGAAAAAAAGAAAGAAAGAAGGGAAAAAAGGGAATAACACACGGCAAAGCTGAGGATCTCATTTTTTTAAATATAAAGTGTCATAGTGTCTCTTATTCAGATTTCTTACTGGAGTATTATCATGGGGTGGGGGGAGGGATTCCCTATTGGGTCACTTACTGGAAAGGCATGTTTTGAGCTGCAATTAGCAGCAGAAACAGAATTGACACCACTCAGGATGGGAAGAGTCAGCTATGGATATAATTTTTCATTTGCTAAAGAATTTACAGCTATACGGTTGTCATTAAATACTTCTTCAAATGTTGTTTCCTTTCAAAGGTAAGTCCTGAGCCATACAGAATATAGTTCCTAAGTATGAAGGAGGAGCATGCATTCCACGCTACATTCTTCCTAGTGATGCTTTCATATAAGATTCTAGCAATTCCCCATTTTGCATGTGAGTCAATTAAAGAGCAGAAAAATAAAATAGCTTACTGAAGGGCATGTGGCTAATAAACATCTGAGCCAAGATGAGAACCCAGGGCTGACTTCAGAGCTTGTGATCTTTGCACTGCACTGTGCTGTCTCCCATCATAGATGAACGTTCTTGCAATAAAAACCCAAGGTAATGCTTATTGATCCAAGGCAGGGCTTTCTCTGATATTCACAAGCCACTGTTATGAGTGGGATAATCCTTAGCATTCCTTTGAGGGTCCCTTAAAGACAATTCATGAAGACTGAGGTCAGCCAAGCAAAGTATTGATGAAGAAGTCGGCCATGAAGTTCATGGGGGGAGGGGAAAGTACTAAGGAGTGAACTGAGAAGCATTCTGCCTCTGAGCTACACCCCCAGCCCTTTTTATCTTTTTGTTTTGAAACTGGGTCTTGCCAGGTTGCTGAGAGTCTTGCTACTTGCTGAGTCTGTCCTTGAACCTGCAATTCTTCTGTCTCAGCCTCAAGCACTGGGATTACAAGCGTACACCACCAAGCATGGCTGCCCTTAAAGGCTCTGCAGAAGCACAGAACAGGAGGAAAGGGGTGTATCTAAGTGGAAGAACAATTGCTTAGCATGTGCAAGACTCTGGGTTCAATACCCAATACCCAGTATTGAAAAAAAAAAAAAAAACAGGCAGCTTTTACCTCTTATTTTCTCCAAGGCCAGTGTTGGAACATATTATAGTTGATGGAAATGGAAACTGTTGCTTCTCTGAACTTTTTAATGAATGATTAGATCATAACATAAGTGTCTGTTTTCCCATTGGACTTGAGTTTGGTAATGTCAGGAACCACATGTGTTTTCTTCATTGCTCTATTCTTACTCCACATATAGGGCTTGGCCCACAGTAGATTGTCTTGGTCCACTTGGGCTGCTCTAACAGAATATGATAGACTGGGTGGCTTACTAACCACAGAAATTTATTTCTCTCGGTTCTGGAGGCTGGGAAGTCACAAGGTCAAGGTGCCAAGATATTCAGTGCCTAGTAATGGCCCCTTTCTGGTTCAAATATGGCAGTCTTCTCACTTTTCTCACAGGGTATAAAGGGCCAGGGAGCTTTCTGGGGTCTCTTTTATAGGGCACTATTATGGTTTGGATCTCAAGTGTCCCCCCAACGACTTCTACGTTGAAGGTTTGGTCACCAGTGCAGCAGTGCTCAGAAGTGGGGCTCTTGTGGATCACAGGGCTCAGAGTTCATCAAGGGATTAGTCCATTAAGAGATTCACATTTGATGGCATTGTTGGAAGGTGATAGAACTTGTAGGCAGCAGGGCCTAGGTTGTCTGGAGTCCCCCCCCCATTCCCTACCCCCCGCCCCGCTTCCTGACTGCCATGATCTGAGCTCTCCTCTGTCACACTCTCTGCCATGATGTTCTGCCTCACTTCAGGCCCAAAGCAATGGAGCCAGCCAACCATGGACAGAACTCTGAAGCCATGAGGCAATAAGGCATAAGGCAAAATAGACCTTTCTTCCTTTAACTTCTTCTTGTTGTTTTAATATTTTGTAACAGTGACCAGAAATGTAATGCAAACATTCACCCCATTCATAAGGGCTCCACTCTCATGACCTAATTGCCTCCCAAAAGCCCTGCCCTTCAACACCATCACATTGAGGATTAGGTTTCAACATGTGAATGTGGGGGGGGGGGGCGGGGAGCATTCAGTTTATAGCACAGATGTTCAATAATGCTTTTGAATGAATGAATGAATGAATATAATATCTGGGCCAAAGATGTGGGCTAAAATTAGGTAGAATTCCCCTCACATGGATGTATTTCTCAGGATGTGAAGTCTGAATCAAAGTGGCCCAAATCAAGATAAGTCAGGGAGTACATGTAGTCAGTTTCCATTTTTAATATCCACAGTAAACTCTTGGTGATAAGCATAAAGCCATCTAAATGAGAAGTGAAGAGTTTTCCTTTTCTCCTGGCCCTGCAGCATGTGGTGAAGATAAACTTTTTTTTCTCTCTTCTCAGTTCCTCAATCAAACTGTATTTATGTTGGGCTTAGGCAGATAATCCCTCCTAGAGAAAGTACTTATAGGATCCTGCTTGTTTCCCAAAGGGAAAATTTGAGCTGAAAGTGTACATTAAGTCCAGTCTTTAAGCAATTAATATTTTGCCTGAGGAAATAAAAAGCAAGAACATTATAAGTGGATTTTGTCATAATCCTGATCTCCCAAATGCGTAAACTCCAGGAAAGTCCAGATCCCCAGCAGAAGCCCATCTGCTATATTTCTAGTACAATTCTCCTCTGTTTATATTTGCTCATTTCCTTCACAGTGTGCCAGGAGAGAAAAAGTGATATTTTAAAAATTCATCTGCTAGTATTTATGCAAACACTTTTCTCTCCAAGTGTGGGTTGTGCGGTATGAGTGAAGCAGACACAAATGCTTTCAAAGGACCACAGAGGAATTTTAATGAAACAAAGGGAAAAATATACACTGAGGACATCTGAAGTTGTTGGTGGAGGGGCAGGAACTGTCCTCAGACCAGTGACACTTGGCAGAGGAGAAATTCCTGGCCTTGATCCCCAACTTTGAAGGATCATTTGAATCTGTCAGTGAACCTTTATTTACATTTTTATTTTTTTGGTACTGGGGACTGAACCCGGGGCATTCTACTTCTGAGATACACCCCCAGCCCTTTTTATTTTTCATTTTGAAACAGGGTCTTGATAAGTTGCTAAAGGTCTCACTCAGTTGGCTGAAGCTATTAACAAGCCTATAATCCTCTTGTCTATTTCCCAAGTACTGAGATGACAAGCATGCACCACTGCACCTGGCTCAGTGAATCTTTACTGAGCTTCTATTACATGCTGGCCAGTGTGGGGATTATAAAAGCTTAAGATTTCTGGTTGAGCCTAGCCTGGTAGTACATGTCTATTCTCCCAGTACTTGGGAGGCTGAGACAGGAGGATCACAGGTTTGAGGCCAGTCTCAGCAACTTAGTAAGGCCCTCAGTAACTTAGTAAGACCCTGTTTCAAAAAAATAAAATTGAGCTGAGAGTATAACTGAGAGGTAGAACACCCCTGGGTTCAGTCTCTAGTACCACACATAAATAACAATAATAATAATAGTAATAATAATAATAATAACAATATTAATAATAATAATGACAGCATGTTACTGAGGTGAGGAGAAAGGAGAAGAAACATGGATTGAGCCTCAGTTTGCTGCCACTCTCTGCTAACTCTGATTATAACACATATCTTATTTCACTGAGGTCTTACACCTATCCTATGATGTTATTATCCTCATCTTTCAGAGCAAGGCTACTGTGACCATGTAACTGGCTCAAGATTATATGACTTAGGTTATTTTGAAAATCTATGCTCTTTCTCTTGCATTGTGCATAAGTAGTTTCTAAGGTTTGAAATCTAATTGTATTATGTGCTTGAAATCTAAATAGCTAACATTTATTGAGTGCCTACTTCGAGATAGGCAAAAGTCTAAGTTCATATATATATATATATATATATATATATATATATACACACACATACACACACACACACACACACACGCACACATATTGGTATATCTAAACTCTGTGGCTACCTCATGAGGTATATGCTGCTATTACCC
Organism: Graphiurus murinus; assembly: GCA_004027655.1. Lineage (NCBI taxonomy): Eukaryota > Metazoa > Chordata > Mammalia > Rodentia > Gliridae > Graphiurus > Graphiurus murinus. The sequence goes on along the minus strand of PVLC010019252.1, from coordinate 13,430 downwards.
CATTTTAAGGCTGAGGAAACTGAATTTAGATAGAAGTCAAGGTGTCCAAATCATAAGAAAGAAAAGAGCCAAGTCTGGATCTAAGGCGCATATCTTTAACCACTTAACTCTCCTTCCTTTGAGGAGCACTTTGAGGCATAGTCTATTACACACAGAGGCTCAACCATCCCAAGTCTACTTTTATATAATTAGAACAATATTTTGCAAACATGGTATTTCAATTCCTCTCAATATCTCTCTTCTTCAAGCCCACACCCCAAAAGTCACAGCTGAAAGCTTAACACCTGAGTAGGTCAAGACTGTTACTGAAAACAAACTGGATATCCTATACTCTTTTCAAGTTCAAGAACCAAGTCTAGCCAAGTGTGGTGGTGAACACCTATACTCCCAGCAACTCAGGAGGCTGAGGCAGGAGGATCCAAAGTTCAAGGGAAACCTGGGCAACTTAGCACTACCCTGTCTCAAAAATTAAAAAATGAAAAGATCCAGGACGTAGCTCAGTGGTAGAGCGCTTGCCTGCCATGTGTAAAGCTCTGGGTTTAATCCCTAGCAGAGCAGAAAAAAAAAAAAAAGAAGAAGCAGAACCAAGTCTGTAGTTAGAATTTCCCCTTAATGCCAAGAGAACATTCCGCTTTCTGTGGTAGAGGCCAGCAGGACTCTTCTTCCGGCTGATGCAAGGAGGAGAAGTAGGGACAGTCCCAGGCCAGTTAGGGAGGCTCTTTGTCATCCTCTGGCCTCCTCTCTCCAGATTTCTGCTTGCAGAATGAAATGAATTAAAGCACATCAAGAGTGGGAGATCTGTCAACCATTCCCCTTAAAACCCCTGGTCAGGAGACTGCTGGGTCGGTGACCCCACACCACCATATTTAGGAGGGCTGAGCCCTGGGAGAGGCAGCCAGGGCACTTGGGCTCAAAACTTGAGTACCATTTAGGAAAAAGCAAGCAGAAGAATCAAGGAATCTGAAAGGCTTCCCCTCCTCCCAAAGAAACAGAGCTAGATCTACAGAAACTCTTTAAATAGTTGAATCAAACTAAGTCTTAAAACCTATGAAGCTAAAATTAGTTTTTCCCCTCTTGCTACCCAGCAGGTGAGGGCTCATAAGAGACAGTGTAGTGATTTAGAGAAAGAAGAAACTACATTTTCTTTACACATCTGAGTGGAATGAGTAATTTTGCAAACCTGGTTTACAGACAAAGGGCAGGCAGGTGTGAGTTTCAGCAGTCAAAATAAAAAATGAAGGCTGCCACAGTCTGGCTCACTCCCTCTCCAAAATCTTTCTTGAAGGGCTTGGTCTGCCCCCGATGGGGACTACATATTTATTTTAGACAACATAAGTACACGTCCATCAACCTCAACCACATTGTTCTGTGTGGGTAAACTACCTGCCTTGCCTGGTGAAGCCAAAGACGACAGTGGGGTCTTCTATGTCCAAGGGGTGGATTGTTGGCCACTCTCTAGTGAGACTCTGGGATGATGACAACCCCAGAGGATGGTAATCCACCGCTGGGGTCACCCTTCACTTCCAACCAAAGGGGAAGATGCTGAAGATCAGCTGAGGAGAGGGGAAGAGGAAGAAGACGATGTGAAGAAGAAGTCAGGAGTTATAGTCAACTCACTCATCTTGCAGGTTCACGTGTGTCTGGGGAAAGAGACCCAGTGTTCAAGGTTGCAGAATGTTGCTATTACTCTAGAAATGGAGAGTGAGGAAAGGAGAATCTTTTCCAGGTATAGAAACCACCCTTCCTATCTATGCACAATCTTCCCTGACAGCAGATAGCAGAAAGGGTAGTTGGTAGGCACCCAGGTTTGGAAGTTCAAATCCCAGTTTTGCTGCTGCTTTCTTGTCTAACCCTGGGCAAGTATCTTACCCTCTCTGTGCCTTTCATCTGTAAAGTGGGAAAAATAATGATAATATCTTACTAGATGGGTGCAGTGACATGAGCCTATAATCCCAGCTACTTGAGAGGCCAAGACGTGAGGATTGTGAGTTCAAGGCCAGCCTGGACAAGATAGTGAGACTTTCTCTATACATACATACATACATACATACATACATACATACATACATACATACAACAAAATCCTCCTCATAAGGTTGTTGGAGGATTAAATAACACATATAAATCCTAAAGAACAATGCCTGACACATAATAAGTCTAAAATAATTTTGGCAGCCAGGCATGGTGGCGCACACTTGTAATCCCAGTATTTGGGAGGCTGAGACAGGAGGATCCCGGTTCACGTCCAGCCTCAGCTACTTAGTGAGGCCCTCTGCAACTTAGTGAGACTCTATTTCAAAATTAAGAATAAAAAATAAGACTGGGGGTGTAGCTCAGAGGTAGAATGTCCCTGGGTTCAATCATCAGTACCACAAAAATAAATAAATATAATTTTGGCTATTATTATGACAAGAGTAAGAGTAGTATAAATTTGAAGATCTTTTGAGTTTACAACATCTTTAAATTTATTGGCAAGTGATTAAGGATAAAGTCTAGTTGAATTTTCAAGAAAAAACTCATAGGGAATCTCTTCCTATAGATCCATCACCCTTTGTCAAGACCTGCAGCCCACACCCTGCACAGAATTGTGTTCATTCAGTTCATGAGATCCTTCAGCCAATGAGCGTTCTGAAGCAACCATTTGTCATTCTGACCCTTCCTGTCAGATATTTTCATAAACATATTAAATAAGGAGACAGTACTCAATGCTCTCTTTTTCCTCCTTGTAGGCTGAGTTCAGGATCAAGTCAGTCTTCATTCAGAATGGGCACTTCAGCAAGATGTCGGGAAAGAAAGTGGACTTTGGACAAGAGAAGCCTCAAGTTTTAAATTTTAGCTTCACAGTTTCCTAACTTCACGAGCTTAATAGAGTTACCTTTAAAAAGGGGGTGGGGGTGGGGAGCATGGTGGTGCACGCTTGTAATCCCAACATTTGGGAGGCTGAGACCAGAGGATCTGGGTTCACGGCCAGCCTCAGCTACTTAGTGAGGCACTCTGCAACTTAGTGAGACCCTGTTTCAAAATAAAGAATAAAAAATAGGGCTGGGAGTATAGCTCGGAGGTGGAATGCCCCTGAGTTCAATTCCTAGTACCGAAAAAAGGGGAGGGGGTAGGTTCAGTGGCACACACCTGTAATCCCAGCTACTTGGCAGGCAGAGGCAGGAGGATCTCAAGCTTGAAGCAGACTGGGCAATTTAGCGAGTCCCTGCCTCAAACAACAACAACAAAACAAAAACAGTCAGGTGTGGTGGTGCACACCTGTAATCCCAATGTTTGTTGAGATAGAAGGATCACAAGTTCAAGGCCAGCTTTGGCAACTTAGTGAGACCCCTTTTCAAATTTAAAACAATAAAATTGGGATGGTAGTCTGCTTCAGAGGTAGAATGTCCGTGGGTTCAGACCCCAGTACCATGAAAAAGTTTTTTATAAAGGGCTGGGGCGGACCAGGTATGGTGGTGCACACCTGTAATCCCAGTACTTGGAGGCTGAGACAAGAGGATCTGAGATTTGCATCCAACCTCAGCTACTTAGTGAGGCCCTCCACAACTTAGCAAAACCCAGTTTCAAAATAAATAATAAAGCCGGGCGTGGTGGCGCACGCTTGTAATCCCAGCATTCGGGAGGCTGAGACTGGAGGATCCAGGTTCGCGGCCAGCCTCAGCTACCTAGTGAGGCACTCTGCAACTTAGTGAGACTCGGTTTCAAAATAAAGAATAAAAAATAGGGCTGAGGGTATATCTCGGAGGTAGAATGCCCCTGAGTTCAATCCCCAGTACCGCAAAATAATAATAATAATAATAATAATAATAATAATAATAATAAATAATAGGGTAGGGGTGTAGCTCAGAGGTAGAATACCCCTGGGTTCAATCCTTAGTACAGAGAGAAAGAAAGGAAGGAAGGAAGGAAGGAAGGAAGGAAGGAAGGAAGGAAGGAAGGAAGGAAGGAAGGAAAGAGTGAGCTGGGGATGTAGCTAAGTGGCAGAATGCCCCTGGGTTCAGCCTTCAGTACCACAAAAATAAACAAGGGTATAATGATACCAATACGGTAGGGTCTTTGGAGAATTTACATGTGATTATTTTTATAATGCTTACTTATTTATTTTGGTATTGGGAATTAAACTCAGGGGGCATTTTACCTCTGAGCTAAACCCCTAGCTCTTTTATTTAATTTATTTATTTATTTATTTATTTATTCATGGTATGTGTGTGACCAGGTGGGAATTGAACTCAGGGGCATTCTATCTCTGACCTATAGCCTCAGTCCCATTTTATTTTTTTAAATTTGAAAAAAAAAGCATGTGGTAGCACATGCTTGTAGTCCTAGTACTTGGGAGGCTGAAACAGGAAGATCTCAGGTTTGAGGGTGATCTCAGCAATATAGTGAGAGACTCTCAGCAACCTAGGGAGACCCTGTTTCAAAACAAAAAATTAAAAAAGGGCAGAGGGTGTAGTTCAGAGGTAGAATGCACCTGGGATCAATCCTCAGTACTATACACACATATACACACACAAGAAAAAATTTTTGAAACAGGGTCTCACTAAATTGCTGAGGCTGGTCTCAAATCTGCAATCCTTCTGTCTCAGCCTCCCAAGTACTGGGACTGCAGGCATGCGCCACCGCACCCAGCGATGCACAATTACCTAAATGAATTGAGTTGGCACTCTGTAAATGTCAGTTCCCTCTTCCTCTTCCATCCTTTCCTGCTGAGACACAGAACTGAACAATGCCGGGGGCGGGGGCATCCATCAAACAGTGTGTCCATTTATTTTTCTCTTTTACTTTTCTGAGGCAAGAGGTCACAAAGAAGACAGGAGGCCACAAGCAACTTTCTGGTCTAACCTTTTATGCCATCCTTCTTAAACAAAAAATGGTCCAAGTCCAGCTGGTTCTGAATTATTTAGTCACTCTACTACCCTAGGAATAAGTGTTCTGCTGATCTCTACTGAAGATGGAAACAAATGAAACTGCAAGAAAATCTACCCTCAAAGGGCCCCTTTCCAGAGTGTGAGGGCTGTACCCCATACTCCTGGGGGGCAGGACAGGTGAGGTGTGGGGTCGGGCTTGGCTGTGGCCCCCTAACCCTCCTCAGCAAGGGAGGAGGCAGTGTGAGTCCCACTGGGTCCCTATCAGAGTTACAAGGACAAAGCCTTATAACCTCATAAGTCTCCAATCCAATCTCCAATCCTCAGGGCAATTCACAATCCCAGAGCCACCCTCCTTCCTCTCTTAGATTTCCATTCAAGCCCCAGCCTCCACACGCACAGGGAGGCCTCACCCTCGTCCCACCTCCCCACCCACCCCATTATTCTCTTTAACCACCAGAGTGCCTTCCTGAAATGAAGCAGACACCCGCCTAGTCCCTGGGGCCCTTCGATGGGAGTCTTAGTTGCTGACACACACAAGTGCTGACGCTGGAAAGTACCGGTGCTGAATCAAAAACCCACTTCCCAGAGATGACAGTAGCTCTCAAGGTTTGGTTCCTGGAACCCCACTGATTTGGTCCAGAACCTTGAAGCCAACATCCAGCCTCTGTTCTTCCTTCCTCATCTCCCAGCTTGTGGAAAGGGTAACAACATCAAAGGAAATTGCTACCTACTATCCGACCTGTTATCGCTATACGTTTGAATGACTTGACCAACTCCCAAATGCGGTGAAGATTAATTAGTATTTACTGTGTACTCCGAGATGAAAGGTGCCCAAATTAGGCAAAGCTGAGGCAATAGGTAGAGTATTCCCTGGTTCAGGAAAACATCAACAGAATGTTCTTTTAGCTTATAAATTGAACTTTCATTTTTGTCCGGGTGGGAAATGTTAGGTAACAATTGTTTTACTTTTTCCTTTGTAAAACACTTTCTCCTGTCCCATTCCAAGTTTGGGGTATGAGTAGTTTAAATACTCCCAGTTTAAATGCTCAACAGTATGATTTTAAAAATAGTGAACATCATTTAGATTTTTCTTTGTACCATACCAACTAAAGGGTTACTATTTTTTTTACCTCCTCTTTTTGACAAAGCAGTAAAATTTGCAGGATTATGACTCTATACGATCTTGCTCAGTTTGAACCCTGCAAGTTGGCTTTCCTTCTAGCTACATTTTTAGATAAGCTTCAGTTTAGACTTGTTTTCCTTTTTTGTTTTTTATTTGTGGCCCTGGGGTTGAACCCAAGGATTCGCACATGCTAGGCAAGCATTCTACCACTGAGCTACACCCCCAACCTTTTTTATTTAATTTTTTTTTTTATTCTAAAATAGGGTTCCTTTAAGTCTCTAAGGCTGGCCTCCTGCCTCATCCTCCTAAGTAGTGGGATTACAGGTGCACACCACCATGCCTGGCTTCAGGCTCATTTTAGAAATGTAGATGTTTATTTGCTCCTAGACCAGCTTTTTTTGTTTTGTTTTGTGTTGTGTTGTGTTGCCTCTCTGCTCAAACCTCAGGAGCACAAAAGGAAAAAAGTTTGCAACGATCATTTGCAAGCAGGCTGCCATCCCAAACCTCTGATGAAAGCGATGCAAAGTGGGCTGGAGCCAGCCTTGCTGGCTCTGGCAAGACGCTGCATGAAGGGGAGGAAGTGGTAAGGGGCCCAGTGGCTGTGGAGGTGACTCCGCCAGCTCAGTCAGCACTCCACAGCCACTGCCTGTCAACACCCAGAGGCCTGACAGCCAAGGTCCTGCACAGGGCGCCCTCCTCCACGCAGTTAGTTACATAGGCATGCTTTGAAGTCCCCAGAGGCTGCTTCTTGTAAGACCGAAGCCTCTGCCTTGTTGGCACCTTCTCAGTGCTCCCCCCACCACCATGCTTCCATCTGATTTCTTCTTGGGAGGTCCCCCTTACACTCTGGTTCTACTGGAGGTGAATCCCCAACCACAGGAGGTCCATAGCTCAACTCACTCCCTTAAACAACAACAACAAAATTCATTAGCATCATCAAAATAACTAAACAAAACAAGTCCCCAACCCTGACGATTTGGGGTGAATTTCTTGACAATGCTGCGCAGTTTCTCCCCACTCCCCACCTTGTATTTTCATTTGCCATCTTTGGTGCCCTTTTCTTTTTTTCTTCCTTTGGGGCCAACCTATCAATAATCACCCCACCAGATAGTTAGAGGGCAAAATCCTCCCCCCTCCCTTTTTTGTGGTACAGGGGATGAACCCCAGGGGTCTTCTACCTCTGGGCTACACCCCCAGACCTATTTTATTTTAATTTGGAAACAGAGTCTCAGTAAATTGCTCAGAGCCTCATTAAGTTGCTGAGGCTGGCTGGCTTTGAACCTGGGATCCTCCTGTCTGAGTCTCCCAACTGGGATTACAAGCCTCCCTACTGGGATTACAAGCCTGCACCACTGCGCCTGGCTTTCCCTTCCCATTTGTTTGTTTGTTTGTTTGTTAATTTAATTTTTTGCGGTACTGGAGATTGAACTCAGGGGCATGCTATACCCCCAGCCCTATTTTATTCTTTATTTTGAAACAGGGTCTCACTAAGTTGCGGAGGGCCTAAGTAGCTAAGGCTGGCCGTGAATCCGGATCCTCCAGTCTCAGCCTCCCAAGTACTGGGATTACAAGCCTGCACCACCACGCCCTGCTTCCCTTCTCTTTTAAATTAACTAATTAATTTACTTATCTTTGCAGAACTGAGGATTGAAGCCAATGGGTTTCTACCTCTGAACTACCCCCAGCCCTATTTTATTTTTTTATTTTGAGACGGGGTCTTGCTACATAACCATGCATTAGCCTGGAACCTTTGATCCTCCTTTCTCAGCCTCCCAAGTACTGGGATTACAGGTGTGCACCACCATTCCTGGCTAAATTTTCTTCCTCTTTTAAAAATTTATCCTGAAAACAATTACATAATTATGACAGTCTTAGACCCTCTGCCTGAAGTAATGGGTGATGTGCTTGGGAGCATCGGGCCTGTTGACTCTAAGGGCTCCTGCAACCGTGTCACCTCCATTTCTGTGACTTAGCCACCACTCTGCCTCTCTGTCCTCCCTACTGCATGATTGCCTTGGGGTGAGTTGTGAGATGAAGTTCAAGTTAGTAGTGCCAATTCTTCTTCTTCTTTTTTAATGTAACTTTTATTTTATTTTGCGGTACTGGGGATTGAACCCAGGGGCATTCTACCTCTGAGCTACACCTCCAGCCCTATTTTTTTTTTTTTTTTTTTTTTAGTGACACTGAATTCTTTATTTAAAAAAAATATTTGAACACACAGTACTTCCTCTTCTCTTCTATTTTTTGGAAGAATTTTTAACAAGATTTAAATAATCGATTCTCAAAAACAATAGGCTTTTTAAAAAATAAGACTTGATTACCAGAAACAATATGTAGTTACATACCATTTTCATTTCACTACTTATTTCTGTTATTTGTCAATTCATCTTTGATGCAATCTGGGAACAAACAGTCACTCTCTTAAGGAATTAATATTAAAGAACCTACTTGTAATGTGTGATTCCTCCTTTTAGCCAGCAGGGAAATAAAACATTTTTAATCCCCAGAAGAAAGTGCTGAAAATAGCTTTTATATAGTCAAAAGTTCAACTAGAGAGATATCTTTGTTGTTTTGAGGTATATAAGTATTTGTTATAAAGTAATAAGAGTAGTTTTATCACCTTTCCCTTCTGAATTTTAAATATATGGAAATATACATATGTATCATTAGATACCTGTGGTAGATAATTTCTTCACATTCTAAAACAGCCCTATTTTTTATTCCTTATTTTGAAACAGGGTCTCACTAAGTTGTGGAGGGCTTTACTAAGTAAGTAGCTGAGGCTGGCTTCGAACCTGCAATCCTCCTGTTTCAGCCTCCCAACAACTGGGATTACAAGCGTGCGCCACCACGCCCAGCTTAGTAGTGCCAATTCTCCATTGAACTCAGACAGAAGACTTAACATAGTTTCTTGCCAGGCAGCAATTAGTGACCATAATACTTAAAGTGGTTTCCACGATTTAGAATTTTCCTGAGAGACCCTAATAGCTAACAGCCAACAACAGAGGGAGGAGGGCTATCCTGCTTATCCTGTGAGCACTTGGGCAGAGCTGGTCTACTGAGGAAGGTTGTTTTCACAATTTTGTGTTTTGCTAATCATTTTGGCAGGTTAAAAATCCCATAAGGTGCCAAGAGTGATGGAGCATACCTGTAATCCCAATATTTGTGAGGCTGAAATAGAAGGATTGCAGGTTCACAGTCAGCCTTAGCATCTTAGTGAGGCCCTCTGCAATTTAGTGAGACCTTGTTTCAAAAAATAAATAAATAGCTGAGTATGGTGGCACATGTTTGTTATTCTAGTACTTGGGAGGCTGAGACAGGAGGATTGCAGGTTCAAGGACAGCCTCAGCCAAGTAGTGAGACTCTCATCAATGTAGCAAGAGCCTGTTTCCAAATAAAAAAAAAATAGGGCTGAGGTTATAGCTTGGAGGCAGAATGCCCCTGGGGTCAATCCTCAGGGCCATAATTATTTAAATTAAAATAAATAAGTCAGTCACGGTGGCCCACACCTGTAATTCTAGTATTTGAGAGACTGAGACAGAAGAATTGTAGGTTTAAAGCCAGACTCAGCAACTTAGTGAGACTCTCAATAACCTAGAGAGACCCTATTTCAAAATAAAAAATAAAAAGGGCAGGGGGTATAGCTCAGAGGTAGAATGCCCTTGGGGTTCTAGTACCAAAAAAATAAAAAATAAAAAATAAAAACCCTAAGGTGAGCTTCCTGTCTCTATCAATCTGAACTTCATTATGATGTGACTACAGTGCACCCATAAAAATATATTAAAAATAAATAAATGCAATCAAATATGATAAACACTTGTCAAAATGAAAAAACAAATTCCCTAAGGCCAGTTTATCCTACAAACTGTCACTTGCCAATGCAAAAATAAACAAACTTACATATGTTTACTGGGAGGAAAACTGGGAAGACAGGAACAATGTCTTTGTATCCCCAGAGTCTAATGGTCTCAAAAAATATTTATTAGTCAGGTGTAGTGACACACACCTGTAACACCTGTAATCCCAGTATTTGGGAGACTAAAACAGGAGGATCGCAGGTTCAAAGTATCTTAGAGGTAGAATGCCTCTGGGTTCAATCCCCAGTACAAAATTACATATACATATATATGTATATATATATCAATTAATATATATATATTTTTTTTTTGCGGTACTGGGGATTGAACTCAGGGGCATTCCACCTCCGAGCTATACCCCCAGCCCTATTTTTGATTCTTTATTTTGAAACTGAGTCTCACTAAGTTGCGGAGTGCCTCACTAGGTAGCTGAGGCTGGCCGCGAACCTGGATCCTCCGGTCTCAGCCTCCCGAATGCTGGGATTACAAGCGTGCGCCACCACGCCCGGCTTCAATTAATATATTTTAATTGAGATTCTTTGATAACTCTGAGGAGCTAGTCATACATAATATTTCAGCTTCAGTTTTAGTACTACACTTAGAAAGTGAATCTTTTTTAAGTACAACCAGTGATTGATGATGGACTGATTGAATTCTTCCTTTTTATAGAGTGTGGTATTGAAGGAAACAGCAGTAACCTGAGCTCCTCAAATGCTTAGAATTCATTGATTAGGCCAGTTGCTGTGGAGCATGTCTTTAATTCCAGCTACTCAGGAGGCTGAGGCAGGAGGATCACAAGTTCAAGGCTAGCCTGGGCAACTTAGCAAGACCCATCTCAAGATAAAATACAAAAAAAAAAAAAAAAAGCAGGGAGGGTTGGGGGATATAGTTCAGTGGTAAAGCTGTCTAGTACTGCAAGAAAAAAAAAGTTGTTTTTTTTTCATTAATTAGTTCATCAATGATTTCTTTAAAGTGTTTTTCTATAAAAATTGGTGAGTAAAGGAGGGAGGGTCTAGAGTGGTCAGCAAAACAGCCAGAAGTCCAAAGTCTTGGCCTAACAGAGTAGGACTGGTCTGTGCCTTTCTGAGTTGTCAGCAGTCTCCTGGGCCACGGCTCTGCTTGCTCAGAATGCAATTTGTTCAGACAGTGCAGCTGGGGCAGCAGGGCTCCTGATACAAAAGTGCCGGCTGGTAAGAGAAAATCAAAATAATCCCCATTAAGTTCCCATTAGCTTAAAAATTAGAAACTCTAATGAGAGGCTTCCAGAGTGAGCTGCGCAGCAGGAGGGCACCTCTGATGGACGCTGCCCTCTGTGAGGATGTCACTGTCATCACCACGGGCAAGCTGAGTGCCCGACTGCCTCAGAGCAGTTTCCCTGGAAGCAGCCAAGATTGATCAGAGTCCCCAGGCCACCAAAGCCAAGACGAAGAGATGGCGAAGCAGTCCAGAAGCCAGGCTAGCACCAAGGAGACCCCTGGCCTGAAGGGTGAGAATTAACTTCCAGGGTTCCAGATTCTAAGTGTGATGTTGTTTAACCACAATACCTCTTAAAGGACTCTCTCAGCCAGGCACGGTGGCTGTGATCCTAGTACTTGAGAGGTTGATACAGGAGGATCGCAAGTTCGAGGCCAGTCTCAGCAACTTAGCATAACCCTGTTTCAAAAAAAAATTTTTTTTTAGTTGGGCATGAGGACGCATGCCTCTAATCTTAATCTTTGGTAGGTTGAGACAGGAGGATTGCAGGTTTGAAGTCAGCCTCAACAATTTGACTAGAACTTCAGCAACTTAATGAGACCCTGTTTCAAGATAAAATATTTTGAAAAGAGCTGGGGGTGTAGTTCAGAGGTAGACCGCTCCTGAGTTCAACCCCCAGTATCACAAAAGTAGAGGACTCCCTCCCTCTCGTCATATTTTAGGATGAGGAACCTTTTAGAAGAAGATGGGAGCTAAGGAATGCTTATTTCCCTGGCAGTGAACAACTGTGGAAACACTTCTCACAGACCTGGCAAATTACTTCCAGTGTTTTCTATTGAGACACTCCACCTCCTCACCGACTCTGCATAACATCTTGGCACTGCACAGCCCAGTCGTACAGATCATCTCGTGGCGCGGAGCCAAAAGTGTGCCGGGCAGCACTTAGCGCCATACAGGGAGTCTGCAGGGCCTTCCAAGCCCCTCAGCCACGCTCTGGCTGGAGCAAAGGAGATTATCAGGCCAAGGCAGGGTGTTGTTGTTATTACCCTGATGTGTAATAAAGCTGTGTGGTGCAATAAATTAAGGCGAAGCTCTGTTCTCACTTTACAGGCTGCCAATAGTTTTATTATAACAGCTCGAAGACGTGAGTTTTCCTTTTTAGGTAGCGTAGAGGAAGCTGTGAAATTTGAAGAGAGAACAAAAGGATAATGGAGTGTAGTTTGCAAGACAGGTACTGTACATGTGCTCAATCGGACATCTAACACCTAACATTTGTGTGCTTGGTGGTATTAGAGAGCTGTGAGGCCTTACAAATGCCCACAAGAATTCATTTGAATTCATTTTCATATCAATGTCTCACTGCTGTGTTCTGCTGAGCTGACCTCTGCACCAGACTTACAGACTTTCTTTCGGTGATAAACCTGAGCTGATTGGAAGATCAGGAATTGGTTCTGGATCTCATTAAAGTCAGCAAATGGGCGTTAGTGAGATAATTGCACAGGCTGAAATTGGGATAATCTGTCTATTTTGGCGATTACAGTTTTGGAGATGAAGAGAGGGGCACTGAGAAACCCTCCAAGGAACGCAGCAGGACCGCAATCTATTTCACGAGTCTGTCCAGAGAAGCAAATGCCCTGGCTTGTTTCTCTTCACACCACATACCGTCTTGCAGGAGGCCAGGGAAGGACTTGGGACCTGCTTCACCTCTACCCTGGACCACATTCAAAACCCAAGCAAGGCCTTTAATCATAACCACTGCATAACTGACACTTCATTAATTATTACTGTTATTATTATTTTTTTTTGTTAAGATCCCTCCTCTTTGATAGAAAATTCTATTTCTAGTCTATGATTTTCTAGTCTATGATTTTAGTTTCTGGTACTGGGGATTGAACCCAGGGGCGTTCTTTCTCTGAGCTACAGCCCCAACCCTTTTATTTTTTTATTTTGAAATGGAATCTCACTAAGTTGCTGAGGCTGGCCTCGAACTGTCAATCCTCCCATCTTGGCCTCCCAAATACTGAGAATACAGACATGTAACACTATGCCTGGCTAGTCTGTGTTTTAGAATACAGCCCTTACTTTTTTTGTGTGTGTGTGTGTGGTACTGGGGATTGAACTCAGGGGCCTTCTACCTTCGAGCTATACCCCCAGCCCTATTTTTTTTATTCTTTTATTTTTTATTTTTATTTTTTTTTTTTTTTTGCGGTACTGGGGATTGAACTCAGGGGCGTTCTACCTCCGAGCTATACCCCCAGCCCTATTTTTTATTCTTTATTTTGAAACCGGGTCTCACTAAGTTGCGGAGTGCCTCACTAGGTAGCTGAGGCTGGCCGCGAACCCGGATCCTCTGGTCTCAGCCTCCCGAATGCTGGGATTACAAGCGTG
>PVLC010019251.1:0-30982 GCA_004027655.1 Graphiurus murinus | reverse complement strand
TACATCAAAATCTCATGATAAGTGACCTGGGAATCTGAATCTCAGTGTAACCACTGAGTTACAATTTTCCTTATTATGAAAACAAATTCTACTTCCCTTCATATTCCAGGGACCAAAATTGAAAACACGAGAGAGTAATGAGCAGAGAGGTTCCCTCCAGGGTTTCTATACATCAGTTTCTAGTGGATGTATAGAAACTGCTCACAAGAAGCAGCAAAATTGCTTCCATTCCCTTCTTAGTTGGCTAGAAGCCTTCATTATTTCCCCAGTTAAAATCTAAAAAGATGGGAACTCTTACTCAGCAATGACATTTTGATTACTTAACTGAATTTTCTCTCCAACATTAGGACCCTTGGCTGTATACATCTGCAGCCCTTTTATTTTTTTTCTAAAAATCAATGTGCTTGGCTTGACTAGTTAAAAAATTAGAACTGAAACAAACAGCTGGATTCATTTAAGATGTTTCCTTTTCATTTCAACTTGCAATAAACTCTTCAGCAGATTGCCTTTGTGGCAATTGAAGGCCGGCATAAATTTAAACAGTGGGTTGCCTGCCTTTAAGAAGCCAAGACTTCCTGGTGCTTGTGCCAAAAAAACCTTTCCCAGGAGTTGGTAGATGCTCTGTGAAGCTTGGGCTCTATCAGCTTCGTGCACAGAAGGGGGGTGCCTGCTTTCGGGGAAGATATAACCAATTCAAACATAGCCTGGCAGGGAGACTCTGAGAACAGGGCTCAGGAGTTGTTAGCTGATATCATACCCTGCTGCTCACCATGACCCACTGTGTAGCACCTTTCTGTTTCTCTCCATTGCACACTGCCTACTTGGGCAATGGCAGAGAGTTAATTTTCCAAAGAGGGAGGAGAAGGTGATAGCATGCTGTGAAAGTCTCTGTTGACTGTGCAAAAGCAGGATTTGTCCTGGTTTCTCAAACCTCAGCTTTTGTCCAGGTTTATCATTTTCTCAGTGCCTAGATTACCAAAGGATTTTTGCCCTCGACCCAATTCTGATATTTCCATGACTGTACCTAGGGATATCACCCAACCAAGTAAGATAAGAAAATGTGGATGAGCAAAGAGATAAGTCCATTAACGCATCCAATAAATATGCGTAATGAGTATCGAACATATACCAGACTCTGTGTTGAATCCTGGAGACACTATGGAAAACATAAATAGGCTGGGTGTCCACCCTCAGCTCAATGACAGTCACCAGATAATCACTCAAATAGACATCAAAACAGAACTGGGAGAAGGGCCAAGAAGAAAGCATGCAAGAAACTGTGGGAACCCTCATTAGGGGCTTGGCCTTGCCTCAGAAGTCGAGGGAGGTTCCCAAGAGAATGAGAACTGAGTTGAGAACTGCATGGTGGGGAAATGAAAGGAGGGTAGCAATTGTTCTAGAGAAAAAAGTACATGCTCCATTATGGTAGGGATCACACACTCCTTTGGGGAACAGGGTACACACTATGGCATAGATCTGAAGTATCCCCAGAAAAGCTTAGGGGTTGTAAGCCTGGTCTCCAGTGCACCGAGGTTCAGAGGCGGTACTTGGCTGGAAGAGGCAGGTCACTGGGTGTGTGGCCTTGAGGACTGCATCTGTCTCTGGCCCCTTCTTCACTCTGTCTGCTTCTGGCTGCCATGAGCGGAGCAGCTTTCCTCCTCCATGATCCACCAGCCTGATGTTTCTGCCTTGGAGCCAGCTGACCGTGGATGGAACTTCTGAAACTGTGAACCAAATAAACCTTTCCTCCTCTAAGTTGCTCTTGTCGGCTACTGTGGTCTTAGCAACAAAAATCTGGTGAACACAGAACATGTGGCTGGAGCGCAGAAAGCCAGTGAAGATGTTGGGAAACGATACCTGGGTCAGACCCAGGGGCTGGACCATGCGGTCCACACTTAGTGTACATCTCCGCCCTACAAGTAGTAAGCAGGTGTCATCTGTAGGTTTAAGCAGGAATGTAATAGAACAAAATTTGTTTTAGATCAGGTAGAAAAGGCAAAATTTAAAATTCTAGGGAATTTGGCTGAAACTGGCATAAGACAAATAAGCAGGAGAAAAACATACACATTTATTTAAGTTTTATGTAACACGGGGGCTCTTCATAAGGAAATAAAGACTTGAAGAAATGACAAAACCTAGGTGTCTTTATACTAGGTTGAACAAAGAGAGGCAATCATGGAAAAATAACTAAACTATGTGGGGAGGCTAAAGGAAGATTAGAATGGTTTGAACAATGTCTTTTACAGAATTTTCTCAGCATCAATTTCCTATCCCTGATAATAATATTTCTTTCCTACTAGAACAGGGAAGGCATCCTTCATATGGGGGTTTTTACCTCCTGCTTTCGGGAAGAAAAAGGGGAGGGTCAGAGAGCTCTTCTTGTATTTTCTGGTTTCGTTTGTTTGTTTGCTTTTTGTACCTTTAGCTCAAGCTAATCTTCATGTCAGAGTAGAATCTTCTGAGGTGGCACATTCTGCCACTCTCTATCACTCCGTGCTTATGAAGTGAAATCCAGGCTCTGTGTTGCCACAGGATGTAATTCTGTGCCTTGTTTAATGCAGAGAGTCCCTTGTGAGGGAAATCAGAATATGTTATACCCCAACCCCTTGTTGAAATACATATTATCTTTGAACTAAGGACAATTGAGAAGCAGCAAAGGAAGGAAATGTGTTATCTAAACTCTCCTTTTTGTCTGAATCTATTCTGTTAGTTTCCTCCAATATGTTTATCCTCCCGGTTTTCCACCCTTGGAAGTCTAAAACTACTTTCCTTTGTCCTATTATTTCTCTACAAATTCATTGTTCTTTGTTGAAGATGCTATCTACACAGAGTTCTAAGCCACACTTTTACTTTTCATTGGGGATTCTACTGTATGATAAATGCTACACTCATTAATAAACTTGTTTTTCTCTTGCTAACCAGACTTTTGTTACAAAGTTCCAACTAAGAACTAAGATGATTAGAGGCATCTAACCATCCCTTGTCCTTGGTGGTGCTGTAATTATTGATTTATTCTGGACTTGGAAATCCAGGATAAAAATATAAATAAAAAATACTGTCAGCCTATTATGATTGGATCTCAAATGTCCTCCAAAGTCTCATGTGCTTAGAGGTGCGACTTTTGGGAAATGATTGACCATGAAGGCTCTCTGACCTCATAGATGAATTAATCCATTGATGCCTGAATGAACTACTGGGAGGTGGGATCTAGTTAAAGTAGGTCCCTGGGGGAGTGCCCTGGGAGCCTTCTCTTGGTCCTTTCCCTCTCTCTCTCTCTCTGCTTCCTGGCTATTATGGGCTAAGAAGATTTCCTCCACCATGCCCTTCTACCATGAAGCTCTGCATCCCCTCTGGCCCAGAGCAATAAAGCCAGCCAACCATGAACTGACTTCAGAAACCATAAGCCAAAATTAATGTTTTCTAAGTTGTTTGTGTCAGGCATTTTACTCACAGTGATGTGTTGAGTCCTCTTGTTGACCTCAGTAGATGAAATGAGATGATTGTGTAAGCTTGTTCAGAAAATTGTATCTGGTGTAGGTTTATAATCTTGATGCAATATTAACTAAATACAGGTAGCTAATGCAATGGATTTATGGGGTTTAGTGGGTTGAATGGTACCCCTCCAAAATTCATGACTACCTGGAACCCAGGAAGGTGAGTTTATTGAAAATAGGGTCTTTGTGGATATAATTAATTTTGAGATGAAGTAAGCTGAATTTAGGGTGGATACTAAATCCAAAAGAAATTAAAGTTTTGCTGCCTCAAGCCAAAAAAAAATATTAAAAGGTACAAGAAACTAATTAGACAGGAAAGATTTTTCCCTAGTGCCTTTGGAGGGAGCCCTGCTAACCCCTTGATCTTGGGCTTCTGGCCTCCAGATCTGTAAGAAAGAAAATTTCTGTTGCTGTAAGGCACAGATGTGATATGTTGTGGCACTCACGGGAAACTCGTACACAGATGTCCCATCTCTAGGACTACATTATAATTGTTGAAATTTTTAAAACTAGTGCTGGAATATTATAAAATAGCTTACCACACCAATCTTTAAGCTTTCATATGTTTTAATTTTCTTTTTAATGTAAAACAAAAATTTCTAATGGGTCTTGCTTCCTGATTTAACAACATTTGAGGGAGGATTTCTACACATTTGTATTAGATAAAAGGAGGAAGAGGAGGAGGAGGAGGAGGAGGAGGAGGAGGAAGAACTAAACCCTGTTTGTTTATTTTAAACCTTAGTCATGGATAACTTTTGGCCCAAACTGAAGAGGATGTTAAAAATAAATTTTATTACATTAACCAATATGAATGTGTTTCAGAAGGCAAATTATATTGATGTAAATCTTACTAAAGAGCAAGTGAATAAACAAATAAAAACAGCAAAGGTCATCTGGCTATAACAGGGAAAACAGATTGAAAGGAGTCCAGGCTAGAGGCAATGCTGCATTACAAATGGGTCCAGGTTTTTAGTGTGTATACAAATGGGAGGAACTCAGTTTCCATGTGCATGGAGAACTCCAAATGAGGTCCTGAACACTGAGTACTGAGGCTGTAGACTTGAATGAGATCCACGGCCAAGAGGGAGCAAGCCTGCTCCATGCAAATGGACCAATAGACTAGGACAAAGAGCACTGCCAGGGTGTTATGGCAGCCAAGAGGCCAGTATGGTGTCCTCTATTATGTTGACTATATGCTAGTGACATTATTTTTTTTTTAATTAAACATTGAGCTCAATGTAGTTTGACTATACCCAACACTGTAGAACAAAATTGTACTGGCTACATGAATTTTCTTTGTGATGTTTAGCCTTTAGGGGTTATATTCTGAATTAATTTCTGAGCTTGGACACACACATAAAAGGAGGCAAATCCCTGCCTTAGGCTCACTGACATTCTCCGCTAACTATTCCACTCTGTAGAATTACTTCTGCTTTCTCCATTTTATTTTTCCGGCTCCCCTGATTGCAGCCTTGTGTCCTTTCTGCCCTGTTTTGTTGCTAATTGGTTCTTCCAGATGGTCATCTCCCTAAGGGCAAGTTGTGTGAGAGCTGATCACTGTCCTCCTGGTCACCTTTGTAGACCCAGGGTAAGTCAGCTAACACATTAAACTTACATAGATGCTTAGAATCAAATCTTGTATCCCTGAAAATGTACTGGAGAAACTGGCAGGATTGCAGCTGGTGGGGATTGACTGGCTGGAGACAGGTAAAAGCATGGTTTTCATCACTGTGTATGTTTTCAAATGCTCTGATTTTTTGTGCACATGTATTGATATTACTCCAAAAAGTATATAGACATTAAGCAAATAGCTGATATACCACTTAAGACATAGACATTTATTCCATGCTTCAGTCAGGTGACCCAAATTTCTGTAACTTTTCCATCTAGTGACATTTCTTTTTTTTTTTTTATTGTGATAATTCGTGCTTTGTATTTATACATTTTTGTTAGGTACAGATGAGAAATGTAGTGGCATTTCTCAGGCATTTTTTATGCATTTACTCATTTAGTCTTCATAGCAACCACATCCATTTGACAGATGAGGAAAAAACAGGCACAATAAGATTGACTAACTTGTTGAAGGTTGCAGAGCTATTAAGTGGCAGTGCCAGGTTTAGAACTTGGGCAGTCTAGGGTGAAAAGCCACACTCCTAGCCACCACACCCTGCCTTGCCTGTATCTGTTCTGGATGACCAAGCCATTGTCCAGTTGTTTCCTTTTATTCTCTTGATTCCATGCCTGGGACTGTTGGTTAGAATATAAGTTTGTTAGAATAGAATCTCTAGGAGTGTATTTTACCTGAGGGATCAAGTATGCTTAGGGTAAAGAATACACAGTAGAGGAAGAATAAGCCACGTTTGGCTAAAGGACTGTCTGATGTCTGTCCCTGAGGCTGTTTTCTAGGCTGGCCCCTGCAGCATCATGCCTGAGATGTATGGTGAGATATATTGCATGTAAAAATAAAAATTCAGTGACAGAGAGAGCAGCTGCATCTCTCTCTGTCATAGGAAGTTACAGAGATGGCACACTCCTTAGAAGAGTCTCCTTGCTTGGCATAGTCCTAGTTGCTTTTACTTGGGCATAGTACATGTGTTAGTCAGTTTTCTATCATTGTAACGAAATACCTGAGATAACTTTTGAAGAGAAAGGTTTATTCTGGTGCATAGTTTTGGAAGTTCCAGACCATGGTCAATTGGCACCCTGGCTTTGGGCTTGTGGTGAGGTAGCACGTGATGGAAGAAGTACACGGCAGAGCAAACAGTTTACCTTGTGGACAGGAAACAAGAGAGAGAATGAAAGGGGCCAAGGTCCCACTACCCCCTACAAGGACAAACCTCCAGTGACCTAAAAATCTCCCACTAGGCTCTACCTCTTAAAGGTTCCTCCAGCTCTCAATAGTGCCATGTTGGGGACCAGTTCTTTAATACATGGACCTTCAGGAGACATTCAAGATCCAGACTATAGCAGTGGAGGAGCTGGTACCAACAGCAGAGCTGCAAATTACCTATCAACAGTGACAAGATCCATCTCTACAGTGAAGTGGAACAGGCAGGGAAGAATGGAAACTATCATTGCTCAAGGAATTAGCTCAAAAAACATAGAGGAAATACTTCTGGAAATATTGTAGACTGCAGTGACTACAGAACAGGTTGCTGTGGAACTAGGAAAATGGTCTTTATCTCTGACCTTACTCCTAGGCTGGTGGGGTCTGATTTACTTAGAATTGTCTATGAATTCAGCTTTCTAGGGCCTGGATATTATGCAAGTTGCAAGACCCTCATTAAGGATGGAAAATTACATCTGGAAAATTAGGTACAGCATCTTGGAAGAGGCCCAGGCATGTTACTTCATTAGTTTCAATATATTCAACCATGCAGGGAGAGGAAGGATGCAAAGGTAGGAAGTGTCAATCGTACTTACCCAAAAGTATCTCACATTATAGATTCTTCAACCTGCTTGAACAGCTGTGGGTTTTTTTTTTTCTTTAAAGGATCTCATTTTGAGAAAAAAAAAAGCAAAATAAAATAAAACATAATTTAAGAGTCCAAGTTGCAAATAGTGTTCTCTGTCATAAAGTTTCACCTTATTGAGTATTGAGGAAAGGATTGCAACAGTCACCCTCAACAGAATGATGTCCCTACCCTCATCTTCCAATTGAAAGTGTAGATATACTCTGCTAAGTAGCAGATTGAATGTCAGGCCAAGAGAAAACTAATTATCAAGTGTGAAATGCACTAGTGCTTAATACCTTTTAGAGACACAAAGCAAATTGTTCCCAAAAAGTACACATTTGTAAAACAAAGAAGCACTAAAAAGAGGACTAGAGATATCATGTACTTTAGCTTTCCTATCTCATTTAAGAGGCCAAAGTTGAAGAAATACTACCTGAATACAACCTGAGTAATAAAGGTGCAAGAATTCTGATTTGGTAATGACAATGACATACTGACTGGTAATGATGTGAAATGATAGATATTTGTAAAGTTAAATGCATCTTTGATCAAATTTTTGTAGTCAAAGTGAAGAAAAGAAAATGTAACCCTAGATTTCAATACTTTTTCCCTACATAGAAGTTTCTCAACATTGCTCTTAAGTTTCTTGAAATTTGATTTTATTTTTTCAATAATCTAGAGCTAATTGGAGCTAAGATTTCCAGTTAGGTTCTGCTTTTTGACCTATTCCACCAAGCTCCATTCTTATTGCCCAAGTAACAAGAATGTTAGTAGTTATTGTTCCAGTTAAAGTCACTTGAATAATGACATTAGTAATTTAATAAGGATTGCATTAAATCTGTAGATTGCTTTTTTTAGTATGGCCAACTTGACAATATTTATTCTGCCTATCTAAGAACATGAGAGATCTTTCCATCTTCAAAGTTCTTCTTCCATTTCTTTCTTCAGTGCTCTATAGTTTTCATTGTAGAGCTATTTTACCTCCTTAGTTTTAATTTTGTTGGACAAAGGAAATCCACAATTACTGTTCAATGTTAACTAAACAGTTAAGTGTTGGTTCTCAATGTGACAATACCATAACAGAGAGTACAGGGGCTGGGAAGGCTGTGGGTACTGACCTATATGGATACAGTCCAGTGAGGGCATGGCTGTATCAGCCTGATGATACAGTATGCACTTCTCAGGGGTGTGGAGGAGCCTCGCACCCACCTCCTTAGATAGAGCAGAGGGTGTGTGAGAGTTAGTCAGTGGTGTGCATGTGTGTGTCTGTGCCCATGAAATATAGTACAGAAAAAAAAACATTTCTAGGCTGCAGTAGCTAGAGTTAGGTCTAGAGGTCAGAAGTCTGGAGGGCTTACCTGGTTTTTCTGCTCCAGATCTCCCAAGGTATAAATCAAGGTATTGAACAGATGGGCTCCTATCTGGAGGCTCTGGGAGAGAATCCACTTCTGGGTTCATTCAGATTGTTGACCTAATTCAGTTCCAGAAAGTTCTGGAAGTGAGGTCCCAGTTTCCTTGTTGGCTGCCAGTGTGGTGTGGCACACCGTTTCCAGCATTTAGGGGCTGTCTACCTTCCCTGGCACCTGCACTCCTGTCTCTGTCTTCAAACCCAGTGGTGGAGGGTTGAGTCTTTCTTGTGCTTTGAATGTCTGACTTTGACTTCCATCATATCTCTTCTGACTTTCCTTCTGCTGCTTAAGTGATAAGCTTGCCTCTGTTCCTGTTATCCAGAATAAATTTCCTTCTCTTGGGATTCAGAGCCTTGATTCCCTATGCCATGTCAGTTTTCCATGTAACATATTCACAGACGCTCAGAAGGTGAAGACCCTGAGGACCAAAATCCTGCATACCACAGCTACCTCTGGCCTTAAGAATTGAAGTATGTGTGTGTGTGTGTGTGTGTGTGTGTGTGTGTGTGCGCGCAAACGTGCATAAAGGAACAGTTGAGTGTTACAAAAGAAGAATTATTCACAAATGACTATTGTTTGGGATGAGGAAAGGGGCATAGATTGAAATCTCCTGGAGCAAAGCATTTCATATCATTTTGATTTTTAAATCAGGCATTTGTATTATCTGATTTAAAAATATCCTCTCAGAATCAAAACTAGAATTATCATATTGTGATGGTTAATTTTGTGTGTGTCAATGTGACGGTGCTACAGATGCCCAGGTTAAATGGCATTTCTGAGTGTGTCTGTGAGGGTGTTTCTAAACACCTTCACATGGATTCATGGACCTCGTAGATTGCTCTTCCCACTGTCGGTGAACAGTAGCCAATGTACTGAGAGACTGAATAAAGAGGCAGGAAAAGAAGTTTGCTTTTTTTTTTTTTTTCTCCCTGGCCTTCCAGCTGGCACTATAACATCAGTCTTCTCTTCCCCTCGGATTTTATGCCATGGGCTTCCCTAGTTCTCTGGCCTTCAAAATCAGACTAGAATAACACCACTGACTTCCCTGGGTCTCCAGCTTGTAGATGGTGAGACTTCTCAGTCTCCATAATTGTGTGAACCAACTTTTTATAATCTCTCTCCCCCCTTCCCTCACCCCCTTATCTGTTCTGTTTCTCTAGAGAATGTAACTGTCCAGTTTGGGGTAATATGTATGTAAAGGAATCAGAGAAAGGGTTTAAGAGATTCATGTTTATAGCAGCATTATTCACAATGATGGGAGGTTAAAGTAATCCTAATGCCCATAGATGGATGAATGGATAAAAGAAATGTATATAAGTATAATGGAATATTATTCAGCCTTAAAAAGGAAGAAAATTCTGACATATATTACAACCTTAAGGAAATAATGATAAGTGAAATAAGCCAGTCACAAAAAGACAAATAGCATAAGATTCCAACCGTAAGAGGGATAGTGGTGGTTGTTCATCTCACTGGTTAAATTTCAGCTGCTGGTGGGCAATTTCTACCAGAGGCTTCACTTGCAGAAACACTGCAGGACTTCATTCATGTATCAGAGTCTGACTCATCCCAGCCCTGTGCCTGTGGCAAATCTATCTATGTCTTAAATCAGGTTCTCAAGTGGATCTCTTGGTCTATAGTGTTTGCTCCTCTGGATTTCACTTCCTGTTCTAGAAGAAATCACTTCCTCAGATAACTGACAGTAAGAATGTCCAGTCCCTTCAAGTGATTCTCCACCCATTGCCATAGCAAAGCATTCCTGCTCAGTGTCCCTCAATAGATAAATTATTACTGAATACAATAGTCTAGCAACAGTACATTTTGGTCACGAATACCATTATCAATTTATAGGATAAGAATTTAATTCCTTTATTTTCATTGTCTAGGTTAAAATAATATGAATAATACTCATTCTATGTTTTTGCTTCAGTTCTTGATATATTACTCTTATCTATTCCTTACCTCTTACAAAGTGTAAAAGTGTAAAAAAAAATGCATGCATGCATCCATCCATAAATGTGATGGGCAAAATAGTATTCCCCCTCCATTTCATGTTTTGAAATCTTAACCCTCAGTACATCAATATATGACTATATTTGTAGATAGGACTTTTAAAAAGGTAATTATGTTAAAATGAAGTTGAGTGAATCCTAAGCCAACGACTAGTGTCACTAAAAGAAAGGGTAATTGGGACACAGACACATACAGGAGAAGACACAGGGAGGAGATGGTGACTCTCAAGCCAAGGAGAGAGGCCTCAGAAGAGACCAATCCTGCCAATGCCTTGATCTTGGACTTCTAGATGCCAGAGTTGTGAAACAAACAATTTCTGTTGTTTCACCCACCCAGTCTGTGACACGTTGTTATGGAAGCCCTAGCGAGCTAACTTAGGCCAACAATTTAATCTCCCCAGACCAAGAAATAATTTAACACAGAAAAAGCAAACAGTTTCCTGGAGAAGCCAAGAATGAAATCTGCTGTGAATTAGCTCTGGCCACACATACACACAAATTTACTTTACCAAAATGAATACTTCCTTTTACAGCTACAACATCTGTTCTTCTGGTTGCGTAGTTACAAGTGGGGGAGCTGATAGGTGCATGTGTTGGAGCAGGAAGGAACCCCAGGCGCCTGCGGGAGAGGTGCTGTCCCTGTGGTGGGTGAAGCTGGCTGAGACCTGTGGAGCCTTGGCTGGGGCAAGTGGCCTCTCCAGCACATAGACATGGTGCTTCTAGAAGAGTCTATTGGGCCCACAGCGTTACACAGATGACTCTGGACGTGATTCAGAATTGGACTTTATCTTCTCTCCCATTTATACTGTCTCCTGCTCCCACTCCCAAGTCCATTTGTACGTGTGTGTGTGTAGGGGGATGGGGAGGCTTGAATCACTACTGAAGTTGTACAAAGGAAGAGGCTAGGCTGCATTGCAAATGCAAGGCTACAAAACACATGTGCTCCAGGAACACAGCAAGAGAAATGATGACCAGGATGTGCCTTCCTGGAAGAGCAGAGTTTCCCTAGATGAAGAGCCAAAGCCAAGCACAGAAAGGAAACGATGTAAGGCCCTGCTGTGAGTTGGATATGGTTTGTTTCCTCCGAAGATCCATGTGCTGGAAATTTGGTTGCCGGTTTAGTGGTATTGGGAGGTGAGGCCTTTAGGGGTATTAATGATTTTTTTTTGCAGGAATGAATTCTCATCATGTGAAACTGAAATGATTACTTCAAAAGTGGGTTGTTTTAAGAGTGAGCATGGACCCTCCCTGCTCACTCTCACTCTCACTCTCTCTCTCTCCCTCTTTGGTACTGAGGATTGAACCCAGAGGTATTCTATCTCCAAGCTATACCCCCGGTCCTTTTTATTTAAAAAAAAAATATTTACTTTTTGGTTACTGGGGATTAAACTCAGGGGTGTTCTACCTCCGAGCTATACCCACAGCCCTTTTTTTTTTTATTTATATTTTTTTGGCGGTACTGGGGATTGAACTCAGGGGCATTCTACCTCCGAGCTACACCCCCAGCCCTATTTTTTATTCTTTATTTTGAAAACAA
The DNA here is from genome assembly GCA_004027655.1 of Graphiurus murinus. NCBI lineage: Eukaryota > Metazoa > Chordata > Mammalia > Rodentia > Gliridae > Graphiurus > Graphiurus murinus. The sequence continues at coordinate 19,075 of PVLC010019251.1, read as the reverse complement.
GTCTCACTAAGTTGCAGAGTGCCTCACTAGGTAGCTGAGGCTGGCCGCGAACCTGGATCCTCTGGTCTCAGCCTCCCAAATGCTGGGATTACAAGCATGCGCCACCACGCCTGGCTCCCACAGCCCTTTTTATTTATTTTGAAAGAGGGTCTTGATAAGTTGCTGAGTGTCTCTCGCTGAGTTGTTGAGGCTTGTCTCAAACCTGTGATATCCTGTTTCAGCCTCCCAAGTACTGGGATTATAGGTATGCACCACCATGCCTGGCTTCTTGCTTCCTCTTTTGTCACGTGGCCAATTTCTATGTCTGTCTGTCTGTCTGTCTGTCTGTCTCTCTTTCTTGAGGTCCCACAATATAATGCTACCTGCCATAAGGCCCTCATCAGAAGCAGATACCTGTGCCATGCTCTTGGACCTCCAGAACTGTAAACTGAATAAACCTCTTCTCTTTATACATTACCCAGCATCAGGTATTGTGTGTTAGCAACACAAAATGGACGAAAACAGGCCCTCTTTCACTTTGAAATATTATGTTTCTACACACGCTTGTAGGAAAATTTGCTTTGTTTTGCTCCTTTTCACTCAGTACGTAAGGAGAAAGAGCTAGGAAGGTAGCAGGTTAGGAAACCAGGAGACATTCTTGTTTGTGACACTTTTTTGGAAGGGGAGACAGGTGCTAATTCTGCACACAGATTTTCAGCCTATTGATACTGAACTGCAGTGGTGTATAGAAATGCAAAGTTGGGTGCTTTTTTGAGATAAGAGAGATGGCGGAGTGGGGTGGGATGGGGTGGAGTGGGAGGAGCTTTCCTTAGTGGACAGGGGCCATGGACTGCGGCAGATGGACTGCGGCAGACTGGCCTTGTCAATCTTCTCTTATCCTACACTCACTCATGCTGCTCCAGCAATATGAGTGGTGGAAAAGGAAGCCGTCCTCATGGCTTCTTTTCAAGCATGTTTAGACACAGATAAAAGACTGGATACTAAATGAAGTATAAAATGGCTGGTTTTCTTTCTAGCCCTAATGATTTTTTTTTCTTTCTTTGCTACAGCTGAGCTGGAGAAAGAGCATGAAGCCCGAGGGTTTATTTCTAAATACATACACACACCCTGCAGCTCTAATTTATTTATAAACACGCAGACATTACGCAAAGCTCTGCAGAAATCCAGTCCTCATCTCATGCTCAGAACTGAAAGACAAGCCCATGTTAATTTGAGGGTATAAACACTGTTTTTTGTTTTTTTTCATAGAAGTCACCTTTCAATTTGACTTCATTGATTAGATATCCAAATAGTGATTGCTGATCATCTAAACCTGTGGGGGGAAAGTAACAAGAATTACTAAATGTTTAAAAAATATGAGCTGGTTGTTAAAAAAAAAAAAAAGTCACCAATAGAAATGGAGATCTGAAATCATCAGTCATGGAGATTTTTCTAGAACAGAAGATGACTGTGCTTTCAAACAGGTGAAATCCCACAAGCCCAGCCTCAAAGGGCCTGCTCCCAGCCCCACAGAAACACCCTCAATAAAAACAAACCAGTTCCTTGTTTAGTCAACTCGGGTCTGGGAAAATTTTGTCTATTTATACAGATGTGACAGGAGAGCTAAAGCTTCCCTTCTAAACACTGAATCGTTAATTACGAAAAGCCACCCTAAGAAGGTGGACTGTGCAACTGGCCTACATCAACTGGCAAGAGCAGAAAAATCCAGTGATGGTGTGCAGACTGTCGCCAGGATGCCAAGCCTCACGGTAGGAAGCTGGTACACCAGAGGAGCTCATCTCTGTGGGTCTCAGCTGTCCTGTGTTAAGATGAGAAAAGTGGATCATATCATGATCCCCAAAAGCATGCAAAAATGGATTCTGAGTAAGTTTAGAAAATTCCGAGTTTAATAAGTTAAATCGGATTCTCTGCTGTTTCTTAGATTTAATGTATTAATAACATCATGGGTCCTTCAGATGGTGAAAAGAGAAATGATGTTACCCAAAGTTTCTCAAGCAGGGGGCACTTAGGAAATGCTGAGCTAGCAGGTCTAAGATGGTAAGCGATTAGGAAGAGAATAAAGCCACAAGACACAGGGACAAGGGATGAAAGGGACATCTGGCCCCTACTTGCAGAATCTTCTCTATGCCTCTCTGAGAATGGAAGAAGCTAGATGCGCTTGTTGGCATCAGAAGCAGAGCATGAGGCAGGGATTCTTATGGAAAAGGTTTATGGAGGTCATCCTCTTGGGAGAAAGGGAATTGGTGAAGCCCAATCTGTTAGGGAAAGAAAGCTAAGCAGAGATGAATTGTGCCACAGCCTGGCCCTACCAGGCACTCTGAGCCCCGGCATTCCCACGGTTTGTCTCACCTTGAGGCTGAGGCCAGCCTTTTGTACCTCTGCATCAGGCAGGCATGGGTACTGGCTGCTCACCTCCATCCCCGGAAAAGAAGACCCAGATTCGGGTGGGGGCACTGCTCTGGAGAAGCCCTCAGGACCCCAACACTCAGCACTGCCATGAGATGTAGGGGGTCTGGTGAGGGGACAGGCTGCACACCCCCCCATATGTATTAAGGATTGACTAACAAAACTTCAAGGAACTGAAATTGCCTGTGATATTCCTGCATCCTCCTTCTCTTGGAGTCCTAAGTGTTGATTTAAAAAGCCTTCTCAGGTGACAGCTGGACATTTCCTTGGGGGAATTTTAACAATACTCTACGCTCTCCTCTCAATTCCAGTAATCATTATAGATAAAGGAAGTGTGATGTTCTCTGGTCTGTCTAGATTATTATTCTTTCTTTCTATCAAAGGGATTTTTTCAAAGGGCACTTGACATGTCCACATTCTTTTCAGCCATGCTAAAATTGTATATTAAAAAAGAAGGTCAGGGCTGGGGAGAAGTTATCTTTTGAAAAGAGAAAGGTAGTTTCATTGCTTTCATTTTTTTTTCTCACAAATCTTCCCACAAAGAAAGAAAGAAAAGAAGGAAGAAAGGAAGAGAGGAAGAATATGAAAACCTTCTGCCTTTCAGTTTTTTATTTTACTATAAAAAAATTCTAGACCTATTTCAAAGAAATCCTTTGTAGTTTTTAGTGTGAAATAAGAGTAATGTGTTTCCTAATGTAAAGGTAATTCAATTGGTTTTCCTAATAATTATTATTAACTGTAAAATTTCTTGCAGCATGTGCCTTGGAGATCAGTGAAGGCTTCAGTTTCTCTTCTATAAAACTCCAGTTCCCTCTTCTATATATTTATCAAATGATGGAGAAAGTTTGCCTAGTCCAATCCCTTGTTTCTACTGTATTTGGCCATCTTCTTTAGACAATCTCAACATCCTGTCTATTCTATAAAATTATGTGTCTAGTCCTCCTAGAAATTTTTCATGGAAAGGTCTGGAAGATCTTGTCAGAGGATGTCCTCTGGAAGCCTATGCACAGAGGAAACAGCGAAGTCTCCGATTGTATGAAGAAGACAAATGGCGCTCCTTGCGTGCCTATCCACCTCCATTTACCAGATATCTGATCCTTTTCTGAAAGGGAATTTTCTTTCATTCCCCAAAGTCTTGCTCAAAAGAGTCATTTAAAGTAAATTACAAAACTCCTCGTCATCCTGTCTGCTGGTCAGATTATATTCCTTTTGATGGTGTGTGTCCGGGAGAGGGTGGTAAAGGGTGGGACCATGTGGCAGAAACCATTTTGTCATCTTTCCCTTTCCTGTGGCTCATTTACAAAGTGTGTGCTTTCAATTTTCCTGGATTTGGCTCTATATTCAAAGTTAAGCTCTCGGAATTCCAAAAATAATACCCTCTTTCCGCCCCCCTCCCCTCCCCCAGAAAAGAGTCCTTCTATTTTGTATCTCAGAAAAGCCTGGCTTATGTAAATAAAAAGTGCTATGGCTTCCAAGAAACTGGGTCTGCTATGAATTTAAAAAATCCACACAGCAATTCATTTAACTTCTGGCTCCCTCCCCTGGAGATTAGTGCATATCTAAGCCTGATAGTAGAAACCAAACTCTGGCCTCGATGGCAGCTATGCACAGGAAGAATGGGGACAGCAGCTTCGTAATGTAGCCAAACAGGGTCCCCAGTGCATTAGGCCCCATTTGCAGAGTTAAATTGCAAGCCATGGACATGGCGTAAGTTTTCCAGCAGGTAAAGGAACCTGGAAGCCATCCCCACCAGACACGGTACATCTAAGTCTTAGGGAAGACTTCATGGCATGATGGCTCATCCTTCTCAGGAATGAACGCCTTACCATCACAAAAAAAATAGAATTGCCATCCACTTTCTTACTCAGCCTCCACTTCTAAGTTAATCAAGTTAATGCCTATTATTTCCTTTTTTAAAGAAATTCTGATACAAAAGATGAATAGTTCCTATTTCTGTCTAATGCCAATTCTGAAAAATTTCAAATTGTCTGTTAGGATGTGGGGTAACCTTGGCTGACTTAGCATCTGTCATCCACCTCTGTACTCCCATATCTTGGCACTGTCCTCTCTGCTGTGTATCTCTAGATACATCTGTCTCTCTTCACTGGTTTGGAACTACCAAGCATGGAGATCTTACCTCATTAGCATTTTCTCTATAGAATGTAGCGGAGCTTGCCTGTGATAGATGCTCTTATAGGAGGGTAGAATAGGGACAAAATGAGTCAGATACTTTAAGGAAATTAATGTGGAAGTGCTGTGTAAAATGGATGACAGAGTAGAAAGATTGACAATGGAGCTTACTATTATGACGGTCTACTTGATAGGTAATGCTTGCCTGAGTAGCCATGTGTGGCAGGTGGAAGGGAAGGGTCATATGCAAAAGAGCTCAGAGGCAGACTCAATGGGCTGTGGGAGCTAGCAAGGAGGGGATGGAACCAGAGAAGACTCCAGGTTTGAGAGACATTGTCAAATCTCAACAGCATCCATCTATTAATCCATTCATCCATCTGTCTTTTCAATGAAAATATAATGTATTTTCTCATACCAGCCACTATTCTACAGACTTTGAATACAGATATTTTTAAAAAATGAATATGAACTCAGTAGAAGAATTGGATTTAAGTGGGAAATGCAAATAATACATCCAATTACTTTAGCTTGTCAAGCTAAAATATGCAGTGGCAGCTGGAAATCTAGTATAGATCTTTGGAGAAAGTTTGGATATTTATATAAATATTTGGGAGTCATTATGCAAAGGAGATAGTTACCCTAGAAATACAAGGGTAATGATTGCAGGAAGAATTAATGAGAAGATTAGGTCTTGTGAAATTTTTGAAATAATGAATGTTGAACCAAACAAAAATAACCTACATATACTTGAGCAAGACACAGATTATTCCTTTAGAAGACCATAGGCTAAGTAAGACACTTTGATGTAGAAACTGAGAGAGTCACAAACATTCTGGCTTTCTTTTTCTTTGGGGCACAAGATAAAATTACACACCCTTAGCCCTCCTTGAGCAAGGTGAGACTGTGTGCCTTTCTTTGTCCAGTGTACTGTGAGAGGAGATGAGGTCAACTAACTTTCATAAGTTTTATCAGGCAGAGTGCAATATGCCAAGTCCCTTGGTTTCCTGTGTGCCCATTAAAGCACATATTTAGATAAAGTCTCTCATCAGGTCAGACCACTGAATGACACCACAAGCAGATCAACTCTGCAGAGCTGTGTCAGGTATGTAGCTTGCGGGTTGTCTGTTAGTTACTATAGCATCACCCAGACTTTTCTGACTGATGTTCCAGCTAAACCGCTATTGCAAAGAGCTTGAGTATGCCATCTGCCACCCGGCCATTCAGGGTCCCAAGTTCCTTCCTTTTATAGACATCCCATCTCCCTAGTGCATTTCCCCACCCATGCAGTTAAAGTGCATTCACTAGTTTCCTACCCACATTTCAGTCCTAGGGAAGCATAAAGGAGTAACAAAGGGCGATTTCCTTTCAAGGGTGTCAAGTTAAGGTTGCATATATCTGGAAATGTAGTGCCAGCTGGGCAGTCGAGGGCCTACCAGATCTGGAGAGGAGTAGGGTGGGTTCTAGTACTAAAAAGAAGGGAAGAATGGACAACAGGTCAATTTACAGTGTCTACCTGAGAGTGTATAGTGTGTTCAAGGAACTGAAGTAAGGTAGTAATGTGACCAATTTCTGACCCAAACTGGGTTCTTTCTCCCTCTTTCAATTATGGAACCAAAAACAAAACCGAGAGCAGTTATGCAGAGAAGAAAATTATGCAATGAAGGAATTATGCAGAAGGAATTATGTAGAAGGAATTATGCAGTGAAGGAAAGTTTATTCTTTGGCTACAAAATAAGGAGAAGCTGGAAGAAATAATTCTCAGCTCAGCTTTTCCCTGAACAAAGAACGAGGGCCCTTTTAAGAGTAAGGGAGAGAAAAAGAGTGGATTTTAGTTAAGAAGTAGGATTATGCATGCATTCTTGAGGGAGTTGGGTCCATCTCAGATGTGATGGGTCACTTTCTTTGGATATTTATCTGGGGCTGGTTATAGTTGGGATCAGAAGCAGATCAGAACAAGATAGAGCTGGTGGACAGGAATTTTACTAGGGCCATATATTGCAACAAGATGGGGTGAAGAGCAGGCCCACATCTTGTCCTGTATGGCTGAAACGGGTTTGGCTGGTTCCATTCTGCCTCTGGTTTCTCACGGCAGCTGAGATCCCAGATGTCTGCGTGGCTGCCTAGGTGGGCATCTGGTCTGGAACAGAACATTGGTTGGCAACAAGGATTGTTTCTCAGGGTCGGAGAGGGTGTTTTTGTGGTGACAGCAATCTGGAGAATAGAGTGAGACACGATGAGTGGTTCCAGCAAAAGTGGTAGAGGTAAGGGAGGCCAAGATCAAGAAGGACTTTCCAACACAACACTTATTTTTTTCTTTGGTACTGGGGATTGTACCCAGAGGCATTCTACTTCTGAACTACAACACCCACTCTTTTTACTTTTTAATTTTGAAACAGGGTCTCACTAGGTTGCTTGAAAGTCTCTCTAAGTTGGGGAGGCTGGTTTTGAACCTGTTATCCTCTTGTCTCAGCCTCTGAAGTACTGGGATTACAGGCATGTGTCATCAAAGAGCCACAGAAGTCACAGAAGAGTTTTAAGTGAAAGAGTAACAAAGTCAGATTTACATTTTGAAATAATCTGTAGTCACAGAAGGGAGACTGTTATAGGGTGAAATCTCTCCTAGAAATAAATGTTGCACGGTAGTGATCTTTTTCTTGATCCTTATTTCCTGAAAGATTTCAAATGGATGACAAGAATCAAGGTGTATAAGAGGTTTATTTAGGGAGGTGGAGGTATAACGTAAGTGGAGGCTGTGATAAAGGAGTTACATTCTAGACAGAGAACGGAGAATGGATCACTTTCTGGAGTGGAAAAAATGGCATAGAACAAAGGCATTCATACCAAAAAAGGGGGCCAGGAATGGCTGCTTTCTGGAGTAGAAAATGAGAGTGAGTCTTCCATTTGGGGGGCCCTAATCAGTCTGGAAATCTCCCCCCTTATACATATGCATTTGTGGAGGTCTTTGTCTCTTTTCCCACTTCAGCTTATGGTGTCTGGGCTATTCTCACTACATTGGAAACTTTCCCATTGGTACCTAAGTGACACCCTAGGGAGAAATGTACACGTAGCAAGTTTAGCCTCCTGATATTATTGTCCTTTTCTAACCACAGCAGCTAGGTGGGAAGTCCCTGTATTTCTATTCATGAGGGCCTGCTTAACTTTCCCTCAGGTGTCTCTCAATCTTGCCTTGACCTGCTCATTTCTATCTACTGCATAACAGAAGGACAGATTGAAGATAAATTATGCAGATTTTGCAAGATCAGGTAAGAGCCGGTGGTCACTTAGACTAGTACAGGACCTATGGAGATAAGAAGAAAATGAATTCCACAGCTAAGTAGAACAGAGAGTCAAGGGTACTGAAAGAAAAATTACTATGTAAAGTTTCCAAACTATTAAATATTAGAATTAAAAATATGCACATCCTCTAAGCCAAAAAGTCCACTTGTACGAATCTGTCTTGAGAAACAGCTGCTCAACAGAGATAAATGCTTATATAAGATTGATCATTACAAGCCGGGCGTGGTGGCGCATGCTTGTAATCCCAGCATTCCGGAGGCTGAGACCGGAGGATCCAGGTTCGCGGCCAGCCTCAGCTACCTAGTGAGGCACTCCGCAACTTAGTGAGACTTGGTTTCAAAATAAAGAATAAAAAATAAGGCTGGGGGTGTAGCTTGGAGGTAGAATGCCCCTGAGTTCAATCCCCAGTACCGCAAAAAAAAAAAAAAAAAAAAAAAGATTGATCATTACAGCACTGTACATTCTAGAAACTTACAAACAACTGGGTCTTCCTCTTTGGAAACTGACTGGTTATAGAAACTCTGTTCCCTCTGTACAGCAGAGTGCTGCAATGAGGAAGAAACAGAAGTTCTTCCAAGGAAGAAAAGATGGAAAAACAATTATTTTAGGAGAGACAGGATTTATTGAGGTGGAAGGTATGGTCAGAGTCACAGCTTTTGTCTCCCTTTCCTCCTCTGCAGGATATAAATCATTATTTGGTAATATTTAACACACACACACACACACACACACACACACACACACACACCAAGCCAGACGTGGTGGCACACACCTGTGATCCCAGTACTTGGGAAGCTGAGACAGAAGGATCTCAGTTTTGCTGCCAGCCTCAGCAACTTAGTGAGGCCGTTTGCAACTTAGTGAAACCCTGTTTCAAAATAAAATAAATAAATAAGTAAAATAGGGCTGGGGTATAGGTCAGTAGTAGGATACTCCTGGGTTACATCCCTAGTAAAACATACATACACACATACACACACAACACACACACACACACACACACACACACACACACACACACACACACAATCTCAGAATGTTGAAAAATGTGAGTGAGGGATATAGTAGATTTTAGGAAAAAGAGGAGTGTTAAAAATGTTCCCAGATTTTCTGGCCTTAAGATTGAGGTGGATAGGCCTGCCTTTCTCTGGAGGGGAAAGTGTGGTAGAGGAGCAGATTTACTGGGAAAGAGATGAGTGTTAATTTGAGTCACATAATATATCTAATGTGACCAAGGGATATCCACATGGAGATATCCAGTAGTGAGTTACATATCTATGGGTGTGGGTTCTGGAGGGAGTTCCGGGAGGGGCTGGAAGGGTTAGGAATTGTTAGCATGTGGTTGATAATTAAATTCAAAGAAGTAGATGAAATGGTCCAGGAAGAATAGTTTCAGAAGAGAGGAGTTCTGAAGAACATCAATATTCAAGGAAAGGGAAGAGGGGGAGGGACCTGCTATCATAATTGAGAAGAAAGTGCCGCAGTGAAGGCAAACAGCAGGAGAAACTGAGCTCCATGATGCTGAAGGAAGCAAGAGTTTCAAGGAGCAAATGAACAGAAGTATAAAAACTTGCTGAGAAGTAAAGCAAAATAAATGCAGCAAATGAGAAGAGATAAAATATAGCCCATGCAGCAAAAGGCAAAAAGCAAATGAAACTGCAAGTCAGTGTAAAAAAATAGAAAGCATGCAAAAAATGACAGAAGTTAGGCAAAAAATATAACAGCTATGTCATGAAAAGTGAAGGACAAAGTGAAGATTTTTCAGATTATTTTTAAAATGAAAATCCAAATATATGTTTCTTACAGGATGCTTGGTAGAAGCACAAGATATCAATAAAAGTTTTTGGTAGGATGAGCAAATACTCCTTAGAAATTTTGAATAGTAAAATTAATAAATGTGTACGGGATGACAAATTTTGCAAAGAAGGCCTTCTAGGTTCAAGTATTCACGTAATGATTAAATTTGAAAACCTTAAAAATAAAAAAAAATGTTCTTAAGATTGTCAAAAGAAACTTAAAATTGAGCCAGGCTTGTAATCCCAGTACTTGGGAGACTGAGACAGGAAGATCGCAGGTTCGTAGCCAGCCTCAGCTACTTAGTGAGGCCCTTCACAACTTAGTAAGAACTTGTTTCAAAATAAAGAATAAAAAAATCAGTCTGGGAGTGTAGCTTGAAGGTAGAGTGTCCCTGGGTTCAATCCTCAATACTGCAAAAACAAACAAACTCAATAAATCAATTAGCATAGATGAAGAAACCAAGTTTTTTAAAAGAAAAGAAAACAAAAAGATTTGCAGATTGAAAGGTGTCTATTATGTTTCCTAAATTAAAAAAAATTAGGTTAACTCTGTGCTACATAAACATCCAGCACATGAAAACAAACAAAAAAAAAGTTAAAACATTTTTCAAAAAAAAAAAAAGACTGGATTTAATCAATATTTAAAACTTTTGTGGCCTGGCATAGTGACACACACCTTCCCAGTACTTGGAAGGCTGAAACAGGAGGATTGCAGGTTTGAGGCTAGCCTCAGCAACTTAGCAAGTCTCAGCAACCTAGTGAAACTCTGTTTCAAAATAAAAAATAAAAAGGAATAGGGCTGTAGCTTGGAAGTACAATTCCCCTGTGTTCAATCCCCAGAACACCACACACACACACACACACACACACACACACACACACGCACACACACCACACTTTTGTGCACCAAAGGATACTATCAAGAAAATAAAAAAATAATATAGGAAATGGGAGAAAAATATTTGTATTTGATAAGGGTCTAGTAAACAGAATATGTATTTAAAGGACTCTTACAACTCAATAATAAAAAAGACAAGTAACCCAGCTTAAAAATGAGCAAGGGGTTTGAACAGATATTTCTCCAAAGAAGAGATCTAAATGGCCAATAATATTTGAAGACATTAATCATAAGGAAAATTAAAAATTGATGATTTTTAAGGCTGCCATAGAACTAGAGAATAAGGGATGGGAATCGAGAAAAATTCCACGCTTTTCATTGTTCTTACTGAGATTCATATGATTTTCATGAATTAAATGTTCCTCAGGGTGTTGCGAGCTTTAGCTTAATCCCCAGAATCTGAATTTTGATAATACTTGTTTCAGTCTTCTCATTGCTTCCATGGTTTCTGAAGAGCCTCATCCCACTTTTATACAAGTGCTTCTCTTAGAAGACATTTTGATCTGAATGCAAACAAAAGCACAATATATAAAAAATTGGAATGCTTCTCAAATGATAATTAGGGGAAACTTTGTAGCACTAATAGAAAAGAAGATTAAAAACCATGACCTTAACTTTCACCTAGAGAAACTAAGAAGAGCAAGTAAAACACAAAGTAAGAAGAAAAAAAAAATAGCAGCAATCAATGAAAAACAGATAATGCAGAAAATGAAAGCAACACAAGGTTGGTACTTTGAGAAGATTAATAAAATTGATATAATTCTACATAGATTAAGCAGGAGATAGAGAACACAAATCTTCAGCATCAGAGATGAAAGAGGGCATATCACTACAAATTCTGCCTATGTTAAAAGGATCAGAAGGGAAAAAATATTAACAACAACTTTATGCCAATTTAAGTACTTCTACAACATGAGTAACTCCCTTGAAAGACAGAAACTATCAAATGTCAGTCAAGAAGTAGATAAACTGAATACCTCTATAGGTACTAAAGAAACTGAATTTGTAAGTAAAATATTAACCACAAGAACATTTTTTGAAGAAAGAAATGAAAGAAAATCTAAATAAACAGTTATTCCATTTCCGTAGATAAGTTTCAAAATTATTAACATGTCAGTTCTTCCCAACTTGATCTATAGGTTCAGTGTAATATAAATGACAATCCCAGCAAGTTACTTTGGATATTGATAAACTAATTCTAAAACTTACATGGAAAGACAAAAGACCCAGAAGAGATAACACAATTTTGAAGGAAGGTAACAAACTCAGAGGACTGCCATTGCCTGATGTCAAGACTTACAAAGTTAAAGTAATTAAGAGAGTGAGGTATTGGCAAAAGAATAGGTAAATAGATCAATAGACAGAATAGATAGCCCTGAAATGGATCCATATGAATGTAGTCAACTGATCTTAGCCAAAGGAGCTATGGCAATTCAATGTGAAAAGGATAGTCTTTCTTGTTTTGCTCCTTATAAAGTATTTTAAAACATTTTAATTATGGATTTTTTCAAGAAATGGTACTAGAACAACTGGATAGTCACATATAGGAAAATAAATCTAGACACAGGCATTGTATCTTTTACAAAAATTAATTCATAATGGTCCCCATAAATATATGCAATGTTTGTATTTCTATGTATAAGTTAAAATAAATTAAAATTAAAAATGGATAATAGAACTAAACATAAATTGCAAAACTATAAGACCTCTGGAAGGTAACGTGGAGATAATCTGGGTGACCTTGAGTATGGCAATGAGTTTTTCAATATACCACAAAAAAGCACAAACACATATGGAGGTTCCTCAAAAGACTAGGAGTGGAACCACCGAATGACCCAGCTATACCACTCTCTGGTAACCTTTCAAAAAAATTGAAGTCAGAACACTATAGTGATATATGCATACCCATGTTTATTGCAGCACAACTCACAATAGTCAAATTATAGAATCAGTCTAGGTGTCCACTGACAGATGAATGATAAAGAAAATGTGGTATATATACACAATGGAATTGTTCTCAGCCATAAAGAAAAACATAATTGCATCACTGGCAGAAAAATGGATAGAACTAGAGAATATTATGCTAAGTAAGATCAGTTAGTTGCAGAAAATCAAGGGTCTTATGTTTTCTATGTGTGTAGAAGCTAGAAAGAAAGTAGCAAACAAAAGGGACTTTAGATAAATGAGGAAAGAAACCAGTAGAGTAATGTAAGGAGACTGGGGAAGGGGAAAAAGGAAGATTGAAAAAGTAAACAAATGATTCAAACAAATGATTTCCATATATGAAGGTGTCAGTCCTAAACTCACTAACATGGGGAGGAAAGGGGGCAGTGGAATGGAACAAGGGAGGAAATACCCCAAGTGATGTGTGTGTGTATGTTTGCATCAGTTTCAACCTCACTGTCATGTATAATTACAATGTACTAATTATAAAGAAAAAAAATCTTGATGATTTCATTAAAATTAAAATTAAAAACTTCTGATATAAGAAAGATACTGATTAAGAATGAAAAGACAAGTTACAGACTGGGAGAAAATCTTTGTAAAACACAGATCAGATAAAGGACTTACATCCAAAATATACACAAATTATGATGTGGGACTTTACTGCACCAATAAAAGTATTATAAAAACATACAAAGAAATCTTAAAGCTAAACAATAAGAAAAATACACAGTTTAAAAATGAGCTAAAAAGCCGGGCGTGGTGGCACACGCTTGTAATCCCAGTATTTGGGAGGCTGAGACCAGAGGATCTGGGTTCAAGGCCAGCCTCAGCTACCTAGTGAGGCCCTCTGCAACTTAGTGAGATCCTGTTTCAAAATAAAGAGTAAAAAATAGGGCTGGGGGTATAGCGTGGAGGTAGAATGCCCCTGAGTTCAATCCCCAGCAAAAAAAAACAAAAACAAAAAAAACCCCCAAAACGAGCCAAAGATCTAAGCAGACATCTCATCAAGGAATATATTCTGATGGGAAATAAGTATATGAAAAGATATTATGAAAATAAACTCAACCTCACATGCCAACTAGGAATTGAAAACTTTAAAACAATAGTACACATCTCTTAGAAAGTGGCTAAAATTCAAAGCATGCATGACAATGTCCAGAAGATAATCTTGTATTTTAAAAGACAGTCATAGCAGCATTGTAGTAGCAAACAAACAAACAAAAAACACCAAAATTTGGGAATGATCAAAATTTCTATAGATAGAAAAATAGTTCACTGTGAAGTATATTCACACAATGCCATATTACAGAGCAGTTGAAACAAATGAATCATAGCTTGAAGAAAAATAAATATAAATCATAGCAACAAAACTGAATTTAGAAAGCAAGTGGTGAATTACAACATAGTGTATAGAGCAATTTTTATGTAGAAAATGTGAATAGTATATTGCTTAGGGATGAATTTACAGGTGGTAAAACTATATTTGAAAACTACAAAGAAAGATAAGCTCAGCACTGGCTAGATGATTCTTCAGGGGCATGTGGAGAGGAGAGGAGGGCTTGGGCTTCATTGTGTGTCTGTGTCCTAGTTCTTTTTTTTTAATTTTAATTTTAATTTTTAAAATTTTAAAATATAATATTATTTTGGGGGGTGCATTGTAATCATACATCTTTGTTAGGTACAAGCTGGTAAAGGCATACATACACACATTTCTCATTTAACCCTTTCCCAATTCCAGCCCTACTCCCTCATCCTCCCTCCTTCTCAAGTTCAGTTTAGTGATTGACTTTGGTATGTTTGTGGAAGTACATCATGTGCATTATGGTGTTTCCCTACCCACTCCCCCAATCACCTTCGGTTAAGCCACCTTCTTTGCTCATCTAAGGTTTCTCCTTTTTCATCTGGAGTCCCTCTTATGTCCCACTTTCTCCCTAGCTTCTGCATATTAGGGAGAACATACAATTTTTTACTTTTTGTGACTGACTAATCTCACTTAACATAATGTTTTTCAGTTCCATCCATTTCCCTGCAAATGACATGATTTTGTTCTGCTTTATGACTGAGTAAAATTCCATTGTGTACATATCCCAAGTTTTGTAATCCATTCATCTGTCGATGGACATCTTCGCTGGTTCCATAGTTTGGCGATTGTGAATTGTGTGGCTATAAACATAGATACACATGCATCAGTCTGATAGTTTGGTTTCCGTTCTTTTGGGTAAGATACCCAGAAGTGGTATTGCTGGATCATATGGTAGGTTCATTCCCATTCGTCTGAGGTTCCTCCATACTGTTTTCCAAAGTGGTTGTACTAATCTGCAATCCCACCAAAAATATATTAGGGTTCCCACTTCTCCACACCCTTTCTTGTTGAGAAAGTTTTTACCTGTGCCTATGTGTTGAAGTGTTGGGCCTATGCCCTCTTCAAGTAGCTGCAAGGTCTCTGGGCTAACTTCCAGGTCTTTGATCCACCTTGGGTTGACTCTTGTGCAGGGTGAGAAAGTGCGATTTGTTTCCATTTTCCTGCATATGGTTAACCAGTTTTGCAAACACCATTTGTTGAAGAGGCTTTTTTTCTAGGGTATGTTTGGCTCCTTTGTCAAAAATCAATTGACTGTAAGTCTGGGGGTTTGTTTCTGCATCTTCTATTCTGCTCCATTGGTCTATGTGTCTGTTTTTGTGCCAATACCATGCTGTTTTTATTACTGTGGCTTTGTAGTCGAATTTGAAGTCAGGTTTTTGTTGCTAAGAACTATTTTGGCTATTCTGGGCTTTTTGTTGTTCCAAATGAATAAGGACTGATTTTTCTATGTCTATGAGGAGTGACCTTGGTAATTTAATGGGTATCACATTGAATCTATAGATCATTTTTGGGAGGATGGCCATTTTGATGATATTCATTCTGCCTATTCAAGAGCATGGAAGATCTTTCCTAGTTCTTCAATTAAGAGGTGGAGCCTGGCATGGTGGCGCAGGCTTGTAATCCCAGTGTTTGGGAGGCTGAGACTGGAGGATCAGAGTTTGTGGCCAGCCTCAGCTACTTAGTGAGGCCCTCCACAACTTATTGAGACCCTGTTTCAAAATAAATAATAAAAAATAGGGCCAAGGGTGTAGCTCGGAGGTAGAATGCCCCTGGATTCAATCCCCAGTACCACAAAAGTAAATAAATAAATAAATATTAAGAGGTGGAATCACACAAAAAAATTACAAATAAACTGGGCATGGCAAATATGATGGCACAATTTATTGAGACCCTCAGCAACTTACTGAGGTCCTGTTTCAACTAAAAAATAAAAAGAGCTGGAGATATATCTCTGAGGTAGAATGCTCCTGGGCTCAATTCCCAGTACCAAAAGAAATAAACAAACAACCCCCCCCAAACAAACAAAAAAAAAACCAAATATTTCATATTTTACTAACAAGTTTAATTCATTTGTTTGTATGCATTAAAACATTGCAATTTAAATTTATTTATTTATTTATTTATTTATTTATTTATTTATTTTTATGTTATTGGGGATTGAACCCAGGGGCATTCTACCTCTGAGCTACACCTACAGCCTTATTTTTTATTCTTTATTTTGAAACAGGGCCTCATTAAGTTGTGGAGGGCCTCACTAAGTAGGTGAGGCTGGCCGAGAACCTGCGATCCTCCTGTCTCAGCTTGCCAAGTACTGGGATTACAAGCATGCACCATCATGCCCAGTTCAAATTAAACATTTTAAAAAGAGATCTACACATAACCCAAGATTAAGAAGTACCATCCTAGAGAATAACTATGATTTTTATTTTAAAAAAATAAAATGTTCAAAATTAGTGTTAATAAATCTCTCATGCCATTAAAAACAAATCCCCAGTAAAGTACTCTCAGGAGGCTCAAATTTAATTAATATGACTTCTTATTAGATACTTTTGGTGCTTGTAAAATGTACCTTTATTTAACCAAATGAGTTATATTCTCAAATAAAATGTTAAAAGTCATTTTCCAAAAATTATAGCTTTTGCTTTGGAAACATTGAGCTTTAGCTCTTATTCCTATTAGTACTATAAATAGACAGCAGGACCAGGCTCTGTTAAGATAATTACTGTTGTGTGACAATGAATCATGTTGCCTGCATATGGAGGAATGCTTATTGTTTTCATTCTTATTCATTCAGCTCATCCAAAAGGGATCTGAAATTCTTTGTTTCCAGGACATTAGGGCAGGCCTTTATAATCCCAGTAAACATTGTTATCAGACCCATGTAAAGAATGTTCCCCCAGAATCAGACACTTGTACTGATAAGAAGCTAGTTCTCTATTAAAATCAATTCCTGGGGTTGTTTTGAATTCAAAGAGCTTAGCTCCAATACCAGCCCTGAGTAAAAATTAGCAAAACTCTGTACCACCTTGTTACATTTCTGACAAATTTTCCCATGTGGTCCTACTAATAGAATGGCCACCACTATTAGCATAAGAAGCCCAGATTTATCATGTATTAAGAAATTGATGTGGATTTTACCTAGAATATCCAATAAGTTATTGGTTAAAGTATGGAGGCAATAGAAGTCTAGGTTTTTACTTTTAAAAAATAGGATAGAGTGCACAAGCAGATAATGTTATCAGAATGTATACATGCAAATAAAGGGGACCAGTGGCAGTGTCCTTGAAAAGATCTTGGGGCAGCAAATCCTCCCTGGATACTTTATTTTTCTAGAGGTTTCCATCCTACCTTGGAAAAACTTCTGAATCAGGTTTAAAAAAAATGGGGACTTTCAAAATGCTTTTCAGCATTTCATGAATTTTAGAAAACATTCATCAATGACATTTCCGTTTTTGATCAGCCTTCTTCAGTTGGATCAGCATGGGATTTTAACCTGAAAAAAGCTGAAACTGTTCCACGATTTCTCCCTAGCTTCTACATATGAGGGAAACCATCTGACCTTTCACTTTTTGTGACTAACTAATCTCACTTAGCCTAATATTCTCAAATCCTATCCATTTTCCTGCAAATGACATAATTTTGTTTATCTTTATGGCTGAGAAGAATTCCATTGTGTGTATATCCCATATTTTATAAGCCATTCGTCTGTTGATGGACACCTAGGCTAGTTCCATATTTTGACTATAGTGAATTGTATTGCTATAAACATAGATTTTCAGGCATTACTATGGTAGTCTGGTTTCAATAATGGAGTGATGGAGGGGGCCTAAGGGAGAAAAGCAGGTCAGGGGAGGGAGGCTTGATCATGGAAACCTTTCAATAGACATGATATCCATACACAAGATTATCAATGCCAGTCTCAATGTCATGCATGGGTAGGGTGAGGGAGTGGGGTGGGAGTTGGGGGAAGGCTCACCAAGTGCTGTGTGTATGTATGTTCCAATCATTCCAAACTTCATCATGATGTATGATTCCAATGCACCAATTTAAAAAATGTTCTAAAGTTTTGAATGTATAAAAAGCAGGAGAGGAAGAGCCATACTCCTCAGAACCATGAAGGCCAGCTTACTCATGGCTTTCTGGGTCTGGGACTGGGCTGGGCACTTCATAGTCTTTTCTCATCCAATCTTTAGATCACTAGAAAGTCATACTATTATTGTCCCTACAAATTAAGTTTAGAGTCTTAGCGTTTATAAGATTATAGTGCTGAATCTTGAGCCTGCCCTCCTCACCATTTCTGTAAATTGACAAATACAGAATGTGAATCTGTGCAAGATGACAGATATGCAGAGGATATGGAGGAATTTAATTTCCATCAGTCCTATTAGCATAGTTGACTCTTTCCAAGGAGAACAAAGGTTAGAGGCATTGTTTGGAAGGTTTGGCACTCAATCCCCTTTCTCTTCAAGACTTCCTGTCAATGTTTGAATTTGAGTAATTCAGTGGCCACCCAGCTCCTTGTGAAGTACTACTACCTAGGTCCTCATTAATGATTGGCATCCCTTTATAGAGCTTTTCTGCCCTCTACCAATGAACTCAACACATTGAATTCCCAGTTTAGTTGCAAAATCGAGCAAGATAAACAAGTCAAGATGCCTGTTTAGCTGGGAAGAGAAGGCGTAAGAAGCAGTTGCCAGGTTGTCATCTACATCAGTATATCAGCATGCTGTCTTCTGATGGCACAGTGCTCTTTCTCACGCACATGCTTGCTGCTCCTTTGGGGCTTGTATATGCCTTGTCACAGGTCTCCAAATATTTATACTTTCAAGTGTGTGAATCTTTTATTCTCCTAGACACTGTAAAATCTTCCATGTTTAAGCAAGGTGATGTTTTTACTCAAGAGATGTTTTCTCCAAAGCTAGGCATCTTCACAGATTAGACCAATGTGGCATTGCATTAGCAGATATTTATAGCAAAGCCTAGAAATAAAAAGATTCTACTCCAAGACTTTAAAAAGTGTATGAGTTAACAGATTCATCTTTTGGTGCGTACAAGTCTTAAAAGAACTCCACGTCACCAGACCACAACCACAAACGTGAAATATTAAGAAATTTAAAACTGAAAGCTGCATTAATTTGTACTACATTTAAGTCACAACTAATGTAGTGATTTCGTGGTGTGTATAAGAGTGAATATTTTGAGTACTTTTGTTTCAAAGATTATTATATTTATCAGTTA
>PVLC010019250.1:0-30924 GCA_004027655.1 Graphiurus murinus | reverse complement strand
AAAAAAAAAAAAAAAAAAAATCAACAAACTAAAAATTAACAAATAACAGTGTAACAAATTACATTTGTTAAATGTAATTAACAAACTAAAAAAAGAAAAACCATATAATTAGCTCAAAAGACACAGAAAATACATCCATTTGACAAAAAAATCTAATATTTATTCCATTTTCTGAGAACTGCTGAAATATTTATATTGTCATAGAAAATGTGTGTGTCTGTGTGTTTTTTTAAATCAGTGTTACAACACTATATACATACTGTACCTCTGTCTGGAGAGCTAGTTACACAATCTTCCTATAGACAATTATGATATTCCCCAGACAGTCAAAATTCTGCTATTATTCTTTGGTTTAGTATAAACCAAAAAATTGTTTAGTATAAACAATGTTGTAGAAATATGCCCCAAGCTCTTTAGAGCATGAATCGTATGGCAATTGTGTCTAAAATAATCTATTACACTATTCAGTCTTACATGAAGTCCCTCCAGAGAAATGTTACAATCAAGTATCAAGGAATCTTTGTTGTTTCTTCCAAGAAAATACGTGTTTTTTCTCTCTCACAAATAGTGATTTTATAAGCAATCATGTTTCTCATTTTTGCTTTTTCTAACAAATATACACCTCATTTTATTAACTGTACGGGATCCCACTGTTTGCATACCTGAATAACCCTTGGTCTTATTTTCTCATTCTAGTTGTATTTTCCTGACCCTCAAGATTTATTCTTACTTCTCTATACTGTTTTAATGTTCATTTTCTTATGTAACTCATTTCTTCAGAACTCCCTATAGTTTGTGCAGAGAGAAGCTGTAAATATAAAATCAAATGCCACAATCACCATGTGTTAGGAGTGTGTGCATGTGTGTATTTACCTGTGTAAACAAAGTGGTTTTCTGTCCAGAGATGACTTTCAGGGTCTGTTGTCCCTGTGCTGAAGATGTGCTGACTCCCAATGTTCCCTGGACCACAGACCCAGTAGACAGTTGTTTTCCAGATGTCTGGGTTGATGGCTGGCCAACTAAAAAGGTGCCCTAAGTTAGGTGGGGGAAAAAAAATTGGGCATTTGTTAAAATGGATTGCTCTGATCCTTTAAATCATAAGGCCCCATGCTACAGTGTTCTCCCTTTATTCTGTGACTCAGTCAAAATAACTAGAAAGAATAAGCTCTAAGTGCCATTACCAACAGTTATCCCCACATCTCAAACTTAGCACAGTAGTTACAGAGAAGGCTGCTGGAAACTCAAGTTTTGCAAACGAGTCCTCAAAGCTGAATTTAATTATTCACACTGGTAATTATCCATCCTTCTCAATAAGAATATCTAGAACCAGCCAGGCGTGGTGGCGCACGCTTGTAATCCCAGCATTCGGGAGGCTGAAACCGGAGGCTCCGGGTTTGCGGCCAGCCTCAGCTACCTAGTGAGGCACTCCACAACTTAGTGAGACTCGGTTTCAAAATAAAGAATAAAAAATAGGGCTGGGGGTATAGCTCGGAGGTAGAATGCCCCTGAGTTCAATCCTCAGTACCGCAAAAAAAAAAAAAAAAAAAAAAAAAAGAATATCTAGAACCAAAATTCTATGACGTTCCTTAGAGGACAGCTAAGACTTCCATGACAAGGGGAAATTAGGAACTACAAACACCACAACTTGATGCAGTCTCGTTGGTTACACCCTTCTAAAAGCAAAAGTTCAACTTTACATTATTATTGTTCATTGCCTCATACAATGGGAGGAAATTAACACAGTGAAAATCTTCCTGAGGCAGAGGGATATGGGTTTTAACTGAGTCAAACAGGGAGGACTCAGATAAATCATTTAAGTTTTTCTGAATCTATTTCCTCATCTTTTAAAACGAAGTAAGCCCCAGATAATATACAGGTATAACATAGCTAAAATGTTAGTAGTGGCCATTAATCTCAGAGCACTAAAGGTAAATCAACTGTAATTAAAGGCAGTTA
Source organism: Graphiurus murinus (assembly GCA_004027655.1). Taxonomy (NCBI): domain Eukaryota; kingdom Metazoa; phylum Chordata; class Mammalia; order Rodentia; family Gliridae; genus Graphiurus; species Graphiurus murinus. The sequence continues at coordinate 28,968 of PVLC010019250.1, read as the reverse complement.
GTGATTTATAGGATGAGGCACAGACCTGTGGAGTTTGCTTGAGGATGTAGGATGTGTAAGTCAGGTGCTGGGAGATCCCCCCAGGGCCGCTGGTGGTCTGGGTTCCTCCTGCTCCTCCGCCTCCACCACTGCTGCCTCCCCCTGCACCACCACTGCCACCAGCAGCTGAGCCAGACTGGAGGTCTACAAATGCGATGAATAATAGCAACATCATCAAAAGTGTCACGAAGTGGTTTTACAGAGAAAAACAGATAAGCCTGGAGCGATGCTCCCTTACAGCACCATTCCTCCTCCTTTCCTGCAATCTGCCTATTCTGTGACCAGAGTGAGGAGAAGTTCCTAAGAGTATGAACATAAGACTGAAATCTAATTACAGGTTGAGTACCTGTAATCTGATATACAGAACTTTTGACTACCAAAGTGCCACCCAAACAGTTTGGGATTTTGAAGCATGTCGTATTTTTAGATTAGAGGTGTCAATTGATAAAGTCTATGCAAATATTCCAAAAAGAGAAAACTGAAATACCTCTGATCTCAAGCATTTTGGGAAAGGAACACCCAACTTGTACTTTCACTGAATGGCAACTGACTACAGCTCTCAAGTACAATGAAGAACTTATCTTTTTTTTGTATATGTGTGTGGTACTAGGGGTTGAACTCAGAGGCATTCGACCTCTGAGCTACAACCCCCGCCCTATTTTTTATTTGGAAACAGCGACTCGCTAAGTTGATGCAAGCCTGTGTTACTGAGGCTGGTTTCCAACCTGTAATCCTCCTACCTCAGCCTCCTAAGTAAGTACTAGGATTACAGGTGTGAGCCACTACGCCCGGTTGAAGAATTTATCTTTGGCAAGTGTTTTGATTTAGTTGTGGGGGAGCAAAGGAGAGCCTGACACTGATATTCTCTAGCCATCTGTTTTAATCAAATCCTCCTATTTATAATAACTCCATTATAAGACCCATTCTTTTTGTTTTTCAGATCCCACGTCAAAGCCTATGAACTCTTTTTATTTCCATTCTGGTGAGATGATATATATGAGACACTTGGATTATAAACATCCACTAAATAAATATTAGAGATCCACTTCTTTCCCCACATTAATTCCAGAAACTATTATTGGAACAGATCTCTTCCTCATGTTTTTTTTTTTTTTTTTGGCCCTGAGGATATCACAAAAATCTAAGCAGCTTTCTGGGTGAATTTTGGATTACTTACATTATACTTTTCTTACATATCTACTTTCCCACTGCTTAGGTATGAGAGTGGCAGTGACCCATCATCAAGAATAAATAAAGAATAAACAAATAGTAACTAGCTCGCACAGTGCCCTTGGCAAGGGTGGACCACCTCTAATGAGCCTGATTGTGATACCTTTCTACTTCTGATTCAGAGGGAGTAATTCTTTCTGCTCTTTCCTTTTCAATACCGCCCAAACTGCTCTATGTCAAAGCAAGAGTATTTTATTCTAGAGAAACCACTTAATTTCCTTGGGACTTTAAGATGTACACACTTTGGTTGAGCCTGCATTTCTCTTTTCATCTCCAAATCTAGCAAATGTGTCTAAATAATGGCAAACAAGGATATTTGATTCCAGTCCTATTCTACCCCTTTAAAATGAAAGTAGGCCTCCAGCTACTGGAAGTAGATAGACTATTGCCAGATGACTTTCAGCACCACTGAGAGGAAGGACTCTTCACTTACAGGTCAGGTAGAGACAGTTTTCTCCCAGCATGACAGCCCAACAGTCTACCTCTCCAGTATGATATGCCCCTGGTCCCAAACTCTGAATAGGGAAGCCCAAAATAATAGTGTCACCTCCTAAGATTAGGATTACGTAAACCTACTTCTAGCTAAATTATGTGTATGTTTTAAAGTTCATTTGAGAAGACGCTACCATTATACCACCAAACAGAATAATAGAAATGCTTCCAGGACCAGGTAAGAAGTGTCCCTCAGCTGGTCGAGATGAGCACACCCAGAGACCCAAGGGCCCAATGATTTAACAATGGACTAACTGGCACTATTAGTAGCTCGAAGAATGGCTCCTTGTGGGATCAGCAGTAGTTTTCCTTTTCCTGAAGGGTTCTTGCTGTTCGTAGTAAGGTACAGTTTAGTGCCTGGAGGCAAGTTTGCCAAGTTGGCCAAATTAGTGGCTGGTAGCTGCAATGTTGCCATTACTAAAATGGTAAAGGGAGAAAGAAAAGAAAAAAGAATAAAAACAATAAATTGGAACTATGGGCAATACTCTAAAATTAACAGAGTAATAAAGCAGTTATTTAAATTTAGTAACAATTAATAAACTTGTTGCTCAGATGCTTTAAGGCTGATATTTTTAAGTATCTTGCTAATTAAAAATTAATTTACATACTAGAAGAACTTACCATTATTATTACTATTATTACTCTTAGGACTGGGTGTTGAACCTAGGGCCTCCCATATTTTAAGCACATATTCAACCACTGAGCTAGACTCCTGAGCCTATTACATTGTAATTTTCTTTTTTGGGGGGGAGGGGGGAGGGTACTGGGGATGGAACCCAGGGGCATTCTGCAAGCTACACCCCCAGCCCTAATTTTTATTCTTTATTTTGAAATAGAGTCTCACTAAGTTGTGGAAGGCCTCACTAAGTAGCTGAGGCTGGCCATGAACTTGTGATCCTGTCTCAGCCTCCCAAGTACTGGGGTTACAAGCATGCGCCACCATGCCCAGCTTACATTGTAATTATTATTATTATTATTTTTATTCATTTTGAAACAGGGTCTCACTAAGTTGTGAAGAACCTCACTAAGTAGCTGAGGCTGGCCGCGAACTCGGATCTTCTAGTCTCAGCCTCCCAAGTACTGGGGATTACAAGCGTGTGCCACCATGCCTGGCTTACATTGTAATTATTATTATTTTTTGCGGTACTGAGGATTGAACTCAGGGGCATTCTACCTCCGAGCTATACCCCAGCCCTATTTTTTATTCTTTATTTTGAAACTGAGTCTCACTAAGTTGCGGAGTGCCTCACTAGGTAGCTGAGGCTGGCCACGAACCCAGATCCTCCGGTCTCAGCCTCCCGAATGCTGGGATTACAAGCGTGCGCCACCACACCCGGCTGACATTGTAATTATTAATAGTGACATTTACTCTCAAAAGTACTTTGGTTGCCAAGAGTGGTGGCGCACCCTTGTAATCCCAGTAGTTAGGAAGCTGAGACAGAAGGATCATGGGTTTGTGGCTAGCCTCAGCTACTTAGGCCCTCTGCAACTTCATGAGACCATTTCAAAATAAAAAATAAAGTGTCTAGGGGTACAGCTTGGAGGTAGAATACCCCTGGGTTCAATTCCCAGTTACACACACACACAAGTTTACACAATCTGTGAATAAATAAACATTTTCTTCCACCTGTTTACGGTTCCTTAAAACTTTAATTTCTAGTAAGAGATAAATATACTGATTTTAAACAAGACTTCTAGCCTCTCTTACTTTCTAGGAACTAAGCAATCCTACAGTCAGTCAACAACTGGCATATACATTATGAAACCATAATACATCTTTTAAAAATCTTGCCTAAGCCAGGCGTGGTGGCACACGCTTGTAATCCCAGCATTCGGGAGGCTGAGACCGGAGGATCTGGGTTTGAGGCCAGCCTCAGCTACCTAGTGAGGCACATCGCAACTTAGTGAGACCCTGTTTCAAAATAAAGAATAGAGCCGGGCGTGGTGGCGCACGCTTGTAATCCCAGCACTCGGGAGGCTGAGACCGGAGGATCCGGGTTCGCGGCCAGCCTCAGCTAGTCAGTGAGGCACTCCGCAACTTAGTGAGACCTGGTTTCAAAATAAAGAATAAAAAATAGGGCTGGGGGTGTAGCTCGGAGGTAGAATGCCCCTGAGTTCAATCCCCAGTACCGCAAAAAAACAAAACAAAACAAAACAAAGAATAAAAAATAGGGCTGGTGGTATAGCTCGGAGGTAGAATGCCCCTGAGTTCAATCCCCAGTACCAAAAAAAAAAAAAAAAAAAAGTCTTGCCTAAGTCAAAGAACTTTCACTTATCCCTTAAAATTTACTTCCCTATACACAGTAGGTGTAAAAACTCTAAACTTGAGCCTTAAATGGGACTTAAATATCAAATTTTCTGCAGTTACTTTAAATCAGTAAGATCTCCATAAATGAAGTACACAGGACCACATGGGTCAGCCACAGAAAAAGGACTCCACCCCAGCTACCTTGCTGGAGTGATCCTCATTCTCATTACCTTGTGACTGTAAAGCTACAGGAAGCAGGAACTCTGGAAGCTCCCTGCAACACCAAGGACTACAGCACTAAAACTGATTGCCATTCCTGTTCATTATTACAAGAACTCAATCCTGCTGTATATCTCCTGTACCTCAGTCACTGGCAGAGTGTGAGCCTCTCTGGCCACCCAGCCCTCGCCTGGAGTGACATGGAAGTGTTCTCTTTCCTTCCCAGCTCCTTTACCAAGGGAGAGACTATTCTTTACCTTAACTTAGCATCTGAGGGCCAAGACTAGGACGGAGCCTTTTTGATCTTTAGTTTGGCTTGCAGACCATTAGCATCCCACTCTCCTGAAAACCCCCTGGCTCCTTTCAGACATAGGCCTGGCTATCCTACCTGACCCCTCTTGTCTCCTGTCATTTCCCACACTCCTCGTTTGCTAAAGACTGACTCCCGACTCAGTCTTGCTCAGTGACAATACTACAGATGTTTATTCATTTTGTAGTTTCTCGGCTGCTTGATCTTCTAAACTCCAAAGATCATTTTTTCCTGGTCAAAGTTCTGTTTGATAGGATGCTGGCAGATGGTCATACCAGATTTACTAATAATCATAATTATTATTATTATTATTGTTAGTGTGTGGTACTGAGTTAGAACCCAGAGGCTTTCTACCTCTGAGATACATTCCCAGCCCTATTTTATTTTTTCTTCTGAAACAGGGTCTCACTAAGTTGCTAACGTGGGCCTTGCTAAATTGCTGAGGCTGGTCGTGAACCTGTGATCCTCCTGCATAGCTTCCCAAGTACTGGGATTACAGGCATACAAGAACAGAGAATTATTCTTCAGACCTGAAAGCAGTCTCAAAAAATGCCTTCTAACTGGGCGTGGTGTGCACGCTTGTAATCCTAGCATTGGGGAGGCTGATACCAGAGGATCTGGGTTTGTGGCCAGCCTCAGCTACCTAGTGAGGCCCTCTGCAACTTAGTGAGACCCTGTTTCAAAATAAAGAATAAAAATAGGGCTGGGGGTACAGCTCAGCGGTAGAATGCCCCTGAGTTCAATCCCAGTACAGGAAAAAAAAAAAAAAAAAAAAAGAAATGCCTTCTATTTTTATTCTTGCACATATATAAAAATGTATATATACACATATATGACAAAACTTTACATATGTATATATGATACAACTTAAAGCAAACTACTTATAAACCTCTAAGTAAAATGATATATGAAAAAGAATGAACATTCTTATATACTTCTTATAGCATCAACCTACTATCCTTTCCTAGCAAATGCCAAATAAAATCACTAGCAAAGGAAATTCTGGAGATACTGCTGAAAGGGTCAAATAGGGCCAGTTACCTGAGCCCTGGGATCCACTCTTCTGGGGGCCGGCAGCAGTGACCTGAGCCTTGGTTAAGGCCTGTACTGGCTGAGCAACAATGGTTCCACCACCTCCACTCACAATTGCTTTGGCAACTCCTTGGGTCACAACTTGCTTTGGACCAACGGCTTTGGCGACAGAAGAGCTGGCCTTGGCGACAAGGATCTGGCCACCACCGATTGCCACAGCCTGCTTCACTGCTGAAGGTAAGGCGGACCCCACTGGCATCCCAACAACCTGTTCAAAACAGAGGAGAGTCCAGCAGTGCTTCTTCTTCCAGGCCCTTCAAGAGTAGTCATTGTGTTATAGCAAAGAGCCAAGAAAAGGCCTGGAGACGGACACATGGCGTCTAATTCAGTCCTCTAGCAAGGCTACCTGGTCAGGCATGAAATCACAGTTCTTACATTTTGGATTATTATAACAATTAAAGCTTAACAATTGTCTTAAACTCAACTACTGTTTGAAACTTACTGACTATAAAGTACTCTGAATTTTTTTTGTTTTGTTTTGTGGTTCTGATGATTGAAGCCAGAGGCATTCTACCTCCAAACTACACTGCTAGCCTATTTTTCAAATTTTGAAACAAGGGCTGACTATGTTGTGGAGGCTGGCTTCGAACCTCAATCCTGTCTCAGTCTCCCAAGTACTACAATTATAGATGTTTGCCACCATGCCCAGCTGTGAGTTTTTAAAGAGAAAATTTAGGAAATAAAAGAATAAAAAAATTCTACTCATCCAAAAAGAATCTCTTAATATTTTACGTTCAATTCCTAATGTATATTTTTAAACAGATCGCCCTGCACATATAAAACTAACATTTATTACCCAATGTTATGAGCATTGTCCAAAGTTATACTTCAAATTATTTTTAGATGAGCAAAATAATAATGCATTAGAATAGGTATACCATTTATGTAAACATTTCACTACTAGTAGAAATCATGATAATAAACTTATTTATGGAAATACATTTATTAAGAATTAAACTTATAGCTGGGTATGGTGGTGCACATTTGTAAACCCAGCATTTGGGAGGCTGAGACCGGAGGATCCGGGTTCGCAGCCAGCCTCAGCTACTTAGTGAGGCACTCCGCAACTTAGTGAGATCCTGTTTCAAAATAACGAATAAAAAATAGGGCTGGGGGTATATCTCGGAGGTAGAATACCCCTGAGTTCAATCCCCAGTACCGCAAAAAAAAAAAAAAAAAAAAAAAAAAAAGAATTAAACTTATAGCGGGTGTGGTGGTATACATTTGTAATCCCAGCATTCAGGAGGCTGAGACTGGAGGATCTGGGGTCGTGGCCAGCCTTAGCTACTTACTGAGGCCCTCTGCAACTTAGTGAGACCCTGTTTCAAAATAGATAAGAAAAAATAGGGCTGGGGGTGGAGCTTGGAGGTAGAATGCCCCTGGGCTCAATCTCCAGTACTGCAAGGAAAAAAAAAAAGAAAACTTATGGTGGCACACGCTTGTAATCCCAGTACTTGGGAGGCTGAAACAGAAGGATCACAGGTTCTCAGCCAGCTTCAGCTCCTTAGTGAGGGCTTCCACAACTTCGTGAGACCCTGTTTCAAAATAAAGACTAAAAAATAGGGCTGGGGGTGTAGCTTGGAGGTAGAATGCCCCTGGGTTCCAACACCAGTATTGCAAAAAAAAAAAAAGAAATAAACTTATGGAAGCCTCTGGTATTTGATTTCGCTGTTATAGTAGGTGTATTTTTTCCGAAGGCAGAAATTGTTATATCTCCAAATTATATCAAACTTAAACCATACATAATCTATTTTCATCTTCCTAAACTAAGAAAGACAGTATAAATCTTAAAGGAAAACAATACACATGTTGGACCTGTCTCAATTTCTTTCCCCAAGTACCATGCATCTGATTTACTTTTTTCTTTTTGTGCCTCAAAGTTTCCAGGATATGAAACATTAATTTCCCCCAAAAGGCTAATAAAATGATATCCCAAATTGGCCACAGGAGGGCAGTCTTTACTTTTTTTATTTATTTATTTTGCAGTACTGGGGACTGAACTCAGGGGCATTCTACCTCTGAGCTACACCCCCAGCCCTATTTTTTATTCTTTATTTTGAAACCGGGTCTCACTAAGTTGCGGAGTGCCTCACTAGGTAGCTGAGGCTGGCCACGAACCCGGATCCTCTGGTCTCAGCCTCCCGAATGCTGGGATTATAAGCGTGTGCGCCACCACAGCCGGCTGAGGGCAGCCTATTAACAGAGCTTATCCACTGTGCGCAAGCTGTTCACAAGATGACTCCTCACCCCTATTTGATCTAGAATACCGAGAATGAGAAAGTCTGCATTCTATTGGGAAAAAACTGTATGTACAAACAATGTGGACACCACAAAAGAAAAAGAACCTACCACTAGGTAGGTGGCAATGTGACACAACAGAATGGCTACTCAGCATTACTGGTAAGTGGACTGGCAAATACAAAGAGACAAAACACAGAGGCTAACCAGAGTCCAAGCCTATATCAGAAAAACCATATATCCCTGTACGAAGCAAAGCAGAGTTTGAGGAATATATAAGACAAGTCTGAATAGGAAGTTCAGATGACCGTAACTGATTCCTAAAGGACTGTGGCAGAGTATTTACCTCTCAGGCCAAAACATCATGAGGAGCACTAGGAAGCATATGGGGATGCCTCACTTTGGCTATTATGGAAACCATAATATGGCCCCATTGTTTCTACATTTTCCTTAGCATGAGTCAGCAGGGGAGCCTAGTAAGAATCCAAATTCCAAGGATCTCTGGGGAGATTCTGGTTCAGTTGAATTTGACATGGGCCCTAGGTACTGACACTTTAAATCAGAGGTTCTTACCACCAGGTAAGTTTTAGGTTTTGAAGAACAGTTCACAGACTTGACAATTTTAGAACCACTTTTTTTTTTTTTTTTTTTTTGTGGTACTAGGAATTGAACCCAGAGGCAGTCTACCTTTGAGCTACACCCCCAGCTGGATTTTATTTCTTTTTATGGAAACAAGGCTTCACTAGGTTGATGAGAGTCTCACTACTTGCAGAGGCTGTCCTCGAACCTGAGATACTCCTATCTCAGCTTCCCAAGTACTAAGATTACAAGCATGCACCACCACACCCGGCTACTAGAACCACTTTTAATACTATAAATTTTCATCTCTATCCTTATCTAGTGATCTCAACCAACAAGTTATTTTAAAGTATTCCTCTCAAAACAATCCAGACTCCCTGGACATGCCAACTTTCAGGTTGAAAAGCAAAAGAAAACAAAACGCCCATCCTCAAGATAATGGCTTTAAAGTATATTTGCCAAAACACTGAGATGTTTGAACTCTGGATATTCTAAAAGCAGGCTTAGGCTACAGACAATGGCTCACAAATTCTCAGTAGTCTTAGAATGGGAGTTTGGAGTCAGCAGACCTAGGTTTAAACCCTGTCACTTACTACCCATATGCTCTCAAGGAAGTTGCCTGAGTAGGGACATGTTTTCTCATTTGTAAAATGGGGATGAAACTACCCACTTTGCAGTGTAGCGTGAGGATTACAGGTAATATAATATGTACTAGACATGCATACCCACTCAACAGACACAATTTCTAATCAATGAGGAAAACACATTTAAGCCGGGCATGATGGCGCATGCTTATAATCCCAGTACTTAGGAGGCTGAGACCAGAGGATCCGGGTTCATGGCCAGCCTCAGCTACTTAGTGAGGCTTTCCGCAACTTAGTGAGACCCTGTTTCAAAATAAAGAGTAAAAAATACGATTGGGGGTATAGCTCAGAGGTAGAATGGCCCTGTGTTCAATCCCCAGTACCAAAAAAAAAAAGGAAAAGAAAACACATGTCTATGTGGTACTTTATAGTTCTCCTAATGTTAATTCTCCCACATCTACTCCAAATTATAAGAAAAATTAATTCTCTAAAGGGTCAAGAATCACTGAACAGATCACACAGCCTGGATATCAGAAACAAGTAAAACAGTAGCACCATCTTAGATTTGAATCAAGAGGGAAACTGTGTCCACAAAGTCTTCCTTCACTGCCAGAGAGAGGGTGCGGGGTCCCTTTGCCTCTTAGACCATTTCTGGACCCTCTACTACACATGCTCTCCCTCTTGTCAGGGGAAACTGCAGGAGCAGATGGGCTTAACATGAACTGACTAGCTTTTCTCATGAGGACTGCCACCCACAGGTTTTTATGAAATCGGCAACCCCATCGCCCTAAATTTTTTTCAGCATTTGTCAATTATTTAGACAAGCAATGTTCATTTATATGTTGACCTCCCCACCCCTTATTCATACAAACCTTGGAGGGCTGAATCTTTGGTGAATGGGTAGTAGTCCCTTCTCCAGATGTTATGACCTGTTTTTGAGGGGACACAGCTATCATGTGACCCCCTTTCACGGTCACATACTGAGGGAGTGGCGACTGGCTTGCAGCTCCAGTTGTGGGCATGTGAGGGGCTTCACCAGGTTCTTGCTTGATGATCACCTGTGACAATGACACCAAATAAACATCCCAGGAAAAAGCTACCAGTATCTGAATATATCCTGTCTGCGGATTAATGAATAATGAAGTTTAGCCTGTATAAGATTACTCCCTGAAAAGGTAAAAATACTACTTAAATACAGTACACAACAGCTATTAAGGGACCAAAAGGCCTGGCACAGTGGTATACTTCTATAATCCCAGCTGCTTGGGAGCCTGAGGCAGGAGGATCACAAGTTCAAGCCCGACCTGGCAACACAGCAAGACCCTATTTCAAATAAAATAAAAAGGGCTGGGGATGTAGTTCAGTGCAAGAGTGCTTGCCTAGCATACACAAGGCCTGAGATTTAATCTCCAGTACCACAATGGAGTGGGGGGGACTAAAACGAGGATTTGGTCTCAATCCTGTCATTCTGTAACTTGCTTTACAGAGTATTGGCAAAATGGCAGTAGAGAGGAAACAGCATAGTTTATACTCTCTGAATTCCACATCTTCCTAGACTCCAAGGGAGCGGACAACACAAACGCAATGGAAGTATGTCTCACACCTAGGGTCTGATCTTAGAGTTGAGACAGACTAAAAGTAACATGGTATAGGGGTACTCTCAATCATCCCCAAAATGCCACCAAAAGGCTTATGTAACAAAACCAAGTGGAATAATGCCTCAAAAATACTTACTTTTGTGAAAGCGCCAAGTCCTCCAGTTATAGGTTTGGGGCTCTGAACTTTAGGGTGACTCCCAATTGGACAAAGAGGTGGCATAGAAGCAAACAAAGAATCCTCCTGCTGTGTGTGTAATACATATTGTACAATCAGGTCAACATGGGTGAATTCTGCTATTCCAGTAATATACAAACCTGTGACATTCTCTAGCAATCTAAACATATCGTAAGACAAAATGAAACAAAAAGACCTAAACTCCTTAAGGGTTTTCCAAGCCTCTACAGCTGCATTTTAATCTTGTTTTATAAACCAAATGCAAAGAAAAGCTACACCTTGACAAGAACGCACTCATCTGTGCTCTGCTGGATGCTAAGGCGACTCATGCAGCACCTCGAGTATTTGGCTGACTTTACTGGTCTGCATGTCTAGTCCTCTGCCAGAGAATAAACTATTGAAGGATAGGGACTGTATTTTATACTTAGCCTATGCACTAAACAATAAATGAGTGAAACAGGTAGTTGCAATGTTTCAGCATATGTTCTCTCTCTCTCTCTCTCTCTCTTTGGTACTGAAGGTTAAACCCAGAGGCATTCTACTTCCGAGCTACACCTCCAGCACCATTTTATTTTTTATTTTGGAACAGGATTTCATTACGTTCTGGAAGGCCTTGCTAAATTGCTGAGGCCGGCCTTGAACCTGCAATCCTCCTGTCTTAACCTCCCCAATACTAGGATTACAGGTACACATCACCACACCCTGCTATGTTCTCTTCTAACATACTATCAATTTGATTTGTAAAATTTACTCAATACCCAAAATACAAGGGGAAATTCTTCAAAAATGTCTTTTCTTAAAAAAAAGAAAATGAGCCAGGCTGTAATTCCAGTCCTTGGGAGGCTAAGACAGGAGGATCCCAGGTTCACAGCCAACCTCAGCTACTTAGTGAGGCCCTCTGCAACTTAGTGAAACTCTGTTTCAAAATACAGAATAAAAAATAGGGCAAGGGATGTAGCTTGGACGTAGATTGCCCTGAATTCAATCCCCAGTATCGCAAAACAAAAACAAAGAATAAATATAATGACATGAAATAAAAATGAAAATGCATATGCAAAGACACTTGTACAAGGTCAATATCAAAACTACTATATGGTCTCTAATTGTCAAAGACAAAATGCAACCCTCATAGGCAATTTGCAGCAACTAAAATTTTCTTGACTATATAGTAAAAAGATCAATAAGTATTAAAAATAAATTAGTAGAGTTAAGGCCTTCAGGGAATAATTCAGATGGTCATTTAATACAGAACTCAACCTCTGCACAGAATTTAGGGGAAAGCCTGACTTTTGGGATAGAAAAACTTTAAGATCATCACTACCATTCCAAAAGAGTCTAAATATAAGAAATTGTGTATTGGTCACTAGTTGTGGGGTTTCTCAGATAGGATTTTATACCTCACTGGCTTCAGATTTAAGGCAGCCATAATGAGGGAGCTGGATAACTAACCACATAGCAGGGCAGTGTCTTTGCCAAATACATTTAGCGCTGTGATCTGAACAAGTCAGACCTTATTTGGAGTTATAAATTTGAAGGCCAGTTCACCCTCAAGAAGAGAAAAAAACTTATAGAGAGTTAATTTTCAAATAACTAAAAGATTGACATGTGAAAACAAAATGTATTTACTTCTGATACAAACAGGAAAAATGAAACATACCAGATAAATATTACTTTTCATAAAGTTATCTCCTTCAAAACAGTAATAATAAGGCCACCTCCTTACCACACAAAGTTTTCAATGTGAAACTGGGTGATCATTTCATGTAAGTGTTGAGAAACACTTTCTATACTAGGAAAAGACCAAGGCAAGGTAGTGGACTATGGAAGAGATGATCTTCAAGACAATATATAAGTGTGAAGAGTCTACTTTATAAAATCTGCATTATCAATTGACACACTCTTGCCAAGGCTGCACGTACATCTTTAGAAACTAGCAAAGTGCAATGATGCAATGAGAGTTTTACCTTGACAGTAGATGTTACAAAACTACTTCCATGAATTTTAGGAATAGGGGAACCTGTTCCTTGGGAGACCTGAGAAGCCGTGGAGAGCTTGTTTGTAGGACTTCCTGATAAGCAAGGCAGATTAAAAATTAAGTATAAAATAAAATTTATAAAATGTAATTTTAAACCATTTTTCAACACCCTCTTCTTTTTCCCGCTATTTATTTTTCATCTTTAAGGGTTGAAAACTCATAACCTTTACTATGGAAATAACACACAAGGACTCATCCCTATGTGGTTACCAATGCTAGGAGTTGGTTTTTAATAAAAGATCAAATCTTTTGGATGGAACAAAAACTGACCACATACACACCTGTACTAGGAGTGGAGGTTCCAATAACCTGCCCAGGTTTATCCATGATAACATAAGGATTATTTACAACAGAGCTGGCAGTGCCTTGCTTCACATGGACTGGAGTGGAAGTTGGCGTTCTAGGCAATGGCGATGGACTTGGAGTTGATATTGGGGAACCTTTGTTTATTACAAAGAGAAGAGAAACAAAGTACAGACAGTTGGCAAGTCAAGAAGAAAGAATGGGACTGTATGTTTCTGGTACTCAGTAGCAGCGTGGCTCAGATCAGGGAGTAGTGTGATTCACTGTGCCTCCCGATCTATGGACAACAGCCTAAACATCACTGGGAAACTCATTAGAAACAGACTGGGAGGTTCCCGCCCCAGGCCTACTGAATATACATCTGCATTTTAACAAGATTCCCTAGTAGGTACAAAAAGCAGTGCTTCGTGTAACAGTGTAATTGTTATGTCTAGACATTGTAACATTGTAACTTGGTATGATAAATCTCTTAATTTCACAGGCAGGTTGTTATAATGCTGGTTATACATGAAGACACTAAAATCAGGGAAAAAACAGTAAGTGTTCAGCTAGATTTAGGAACTTGGTGGTTTGATTTGCAATTTTTGTTCTTGTTTTTGCGGTACTGGGAACTGAACCAGGGGCATTCTACCTCTGTAAATCTCCAGCCCTACTTTTTATTCTTTATTTTGAAACAGTATCTCACTAAGTTGGGGAAGGACTCTCTAAGTAGCTGAGGTTAGCCACAAACCTGCCATCCTATCTCAGCCTCCTAGGTATAGGGATTACAAGCGTGAGCCACCATGCCCGCCTACAACTGATTTCAAATAGAAAAATGTAAAATTCTCCCACCCAAGACAAAAGTCTCTGTCAATGCTATGCCAACGCCACAATCCAGAAAGATTCATGTTTCCATAGAACACTCTGAAAGGTTACTTAGGTTCAGTTAAATACCTTCAACTGCCTTACTGATCAAATTTGTCATCTGTAAATTTTTCTGAACTTCAATTTCTATGGTTAGCCTATTCCACCTTGTATGTAGCAAATTCTAAAATTCAAGGTGGTTTCTAAATTACTTTTCGTCAATTTCTAAGATTTGATTACTTCTGTGTAGTTGTCCACTTATAGCAGCCAACAAAGACTTCTGTTTTCCTATTTATTTAAGTATTATACAGAAGTGTTCTTTTTACTTGAACGCTTTTAGTCCTACATTTTGTGAAGTGGTACAACCAAAGCCATAAAGTGTATTCTTATTCTGTGTGTGTGTGTGTGTGTGTGTGTGGCATTAGGGATTGAACCCAGGAGTGTTCTATCTCTGAGCTACATCCCTAGACCTTTTAATTTAGAAATAGGTACTCACTAAGCTACCACAAGCTGGCTTCAACCTGCGAACCTCCTATCACAGCCTCCCAAGAACTGAGATTACAAGCGTGCACCACCACACTCATCTATGAAGTGCATTATTAACTAAAACTTTACTTAACATAAATGTGAAACTGTCACAAGGAAAAGAACAATATAATTTTAGTGAAAAGGAAGCTTCAGAACTACTACTGATAATAGGAATGAATAATTTTCTTGTGTGATATGAGAATAAAAAAATACTCCAATTAAAACTTAACTCATAGCTGGGAATGGTGGTGCACACTTGTAATCCCAGCATTTGGGAGGCTGAGACCGGAGGATATGGGTTCGTGGCCAGCCTCAGCTGCTTAGTGAGGCTGTCTGCAACTTAGTGAGACCCTATTTCCAAATAAAGAATAAAAAAATTAGGGCTGGGGCTGTAGCTCAGAGGTAGAATACCCCCAGGTTCCATCTCCTGTGCCGCAAAACAAAACAAAACAAAACAAAAAACTTAACTCTTAGCCAAAATGCTTCTAATTTTTTTTCTATTACTAGTCACCCTGCTCTCCATAAATTCAATTGCTACCTTGGTTTTGGCCATACAGCCTAGCAAAGTTTTACATGTGCTAATTGTAGGAGACAAAAATTTGCCCATTTTGGGCCGGGTGTGGCAACGCACGCTTGTAATCCCAGCATTTGGGAGGCTGAGACTGGAGGATCAGGGTTCGCGGCCAGCCTCAGCTACTTCGTGAGGCACTCCACAACTTAGTGAGACCCTGTTTCAAAATAAAGAATAAAAAATAGGGCTGGGGGTATACCTCAGAGGCAGAATGCCCCCTGAGTTCAATCCCCAGTAATGCGCAAAAAAAAAAAAAAAAAAAAAAAAAAAAAGCCCATTTTGGGATTCATTTCTTCATACATTCAAAAACTCCTTCCGTATGGATAAGCTGTTTTTTCTTTATGATAGCTTTGGTAATCAATACTGATCAACTCTTTGGGGATGGGGTGTGGGGGATTACTGGAGATTGAACCCACGGGTATTCTACCTCTGAATAACACCCCCAAGCCTTTTTTTTTAGTTTTGAAATAGGGTTTCCCAAAGTTGCTGAGGGCCTCGCTAAGTTGCTGAGACTGGCCCAGAACCTTGATCGTCCTGTCTTAATCTCCCAAGTACTGGATTACAGGTGTTTGTTACCATGCCTGGCAACTCTCCTGGACAAACAAATATAAACACTACTCAGAAGAACTCCATGCCAACAGTTCTAACATCCAGTCACCTTCGCACACATTGCCTTCAACACATCTACATACCTGACACAATCTTGCAGCTCATGGTGATGGGCTGGAAGGATTTTCCAGGTGACTCAGGATTAGGAGCCTGACTTTGAGGCACAATTTTGCAGCTCGATGCAATTGGCTGGAAAGCCGAGTTGCCGTGAGAACAGAAGGTAATCTTCTGGGTTGCCGTCACTTTGGTGGGTGTTCTTTCCAACGAAGATGGCAAAGAATAAAATGAAGTGTGTCTCTCCGTGTCAGGGTTGGCTGGGAATCCTGTTTGAGATTTAACAGGCACATAAGTCATCAATCATTCTGAAACAATAAAACCTCACCATTCTGAAGAATAAAGATATTACTATAAGCCGGGCATGATGATGTAGGCTTGTAATCCCAGTACTTGGGAAGCTGAGACAGGAGGATCTGGGTTCGCTGCCAGCCTCAGCTATTTAGTGAGGCTCTCCGAAACTTAGTGAGATCCTGTTTCAAAATAAAGAATAAAAAATAGGGCTGGAGGTGTAGTTTGGAGGTAGAATGACCATGGGTTCCATCCCCAGTACCATACACACAAAAAAAGATATTACTATATAATTCATTATTATTTCAATGCCTATTTAAAGTAATTATAGGTAGGAAAATAAACATAATCCTACAAAATAAACAAATATAATCCTATGCAATAAATATAGCACCTATAATCCCAGTACTTAAGAGGCTAAGACACGAGGATTGCAGGTTCAAGATCAGCCTTAGCAATTTAGCGAGACTCTCAGGAACCTAGGAAGACCTTATTTCAAAACAAAAAATAAAACAGGGCTGGGGGTAGAGCTTGTAGGTAGAATGCCCCTGGGTTCAATCCCCAGTACCTCCCCCAAACACAACACACAAAAGAATATGCAATAGAAATCTAAAGAAAAATAAAGTTGAGACTTTATAAAAGAACTAAAATATTAACAACATATCAAAATATTGGCTTAGAGATAAACATAACACAATTTAGAATCAATCTTAAATACTTACAAATGTGAACCCCTAAAATGTTATTTATATACTTATATATTTATTAAATTAAAACCTGCCACGGTCAAAATATATTTGTTGACATAAACATTTTATTTTAATGAAGATTAGGCAAGTGCTGTACTAGTGAGCTACATCTCCAGCAGATTTTTTTTTTTTTTTTGCGGTACTGGGGATTGAACTCAGGGGCGTTCTACCTCTGAGCTATACCCCTAGCCCTATTTTTTATTCTTTTATTTTGAAACAGGGTCTCACTAAGTTGCGGAGGGCCTCACTAGGTAGCTGAGGCTGGCCGCGAACTCGGATTCTCCAGTCTCAGCCTCCCAAATGCTGGGATTACAAGCGTGCGCCACCACGCCCGGCTTCCAGCAGATATTTAATATTCAAGTCTTCTGTTCATACAACTAGAGGCTGAACCAAAAAGTCTTCCACAGGCTGGGCATGGTGATGCATGCTTATAATCCCAGTACTTGACAGGCTGAGACAGGAGGATCATAAGTTCAAGGCCAGCCTCAGCAAGTAGTGAGACTTTCATCAACCTAGAGAGGCCCTGTTTCAAAATAAAACTAAAAATAGGGCTGGGGGGTGTAGCTTGGAGGTAGAATGCCCCTGGGTTCTATCCCAAATACCACACACACACACAAAAAGTCTTCTAGCCAGGCATGGTGGTGCATGCTTGTAATCCCAGTACTTGAGAGGCTGAGACAGGGGGATTAGGGTAGGGTGTAGCTCAGAGGTAGAATGCTCCTGGGTTCAATCCCCAGTACCACAAAAAAAAAAAAAAAAAAGAAGTCCGAGAAGAGCAGGAATTTGTTATTTCACAACAGAACTATGAGCTAGAGGCAGCATGCCTATTTATGGGCACTTTATTTTCCATATACTCAAAGTCACGGAGGGTGGAAATTTGTGATCATACTATGGAGATGAGAAAGAAACACCCTAAAGAATGACTCCATAATTGGGGAAGGGTTAAATGAGAAATGTGTGCCTTTTACCAGCTTGTATCTAGCAAAGATGTATGATTATAATGCATCAATTAAAAAAAAAATAAATTAAAAAAAAGAGAGAGAGAGAATGACTCCATACAAGGAGAAATTCTGCATTACCTTTCTCCACAGAAGTATCAGGTACTGGCTCAAGGGACGGCTTTATTGGTGAAGAAGCTTTCACCGGGGCTGGAATGGTCAAAGGCAAAGATGGAGGGGCATCAGAGATGTCTGACTCAGAGGACTGAGGGTAAACGTAGTCTTCTCCAAGAGAATGCCGATGGAGTTCAACATCCACTACCTACACAAGTGGGCAACAATCAGGCTCATGAGTTCATCAAGATCACAGAAAGCTCGAACCCCGTCCAAGAACATGGTACTCTAAGAGACATGACAAATAAATTCTAATCATGTTGCAAAGGCAATTTCACTCTCAAGAACTAAAGGTTTTGTCCTAAATGCAATCTAATCTGGCTTTACACATAGATACCTCAGTGACATGCCTTTCCATTTGCTGTTTCTAGTCTTCAGAATATGCTTTCTCCGAATCTTTGCGTGGCTACCTTTCTTGTGGTACTGGGGATTGCACTCAGGAGCGTTCTATCTCCGATCTACACCCACAGCCCTTTTTTATTTTTTTGTTTGGAAAAAGGTCTCTCTTGGTTGCTGAGAGTCTTATTCTGTTGCTGAGACTACACTTGAACCTGTGATCCTGTTTCAGTCTCCCCAGTACTAGAATTACAGACATGCGCTACCATGCCTGGCTGTATGGCTACCTTTTTCATGAGTAGATCTCCATCAAATGTCACCTTTTCAGAGAGACTTTCTTTAACCTTAGCTTATACAACTCCCATGTCCTCAGTTACTCGCCTCTTCATAGCGCTCATTTATAACTGAAATTATTGTTTGCTTTTGTGTTTACTATCAGTTCTCCTCATTCTCAAAGCACAAAGAATGTAACTCCCTAAAAGTAAGACAGTTTGTTCATTTCTGTATTCCTAACACCTGGACCAGTGCATAGCATACAACAGGTACTCAACGAATGCTTTCTGATATAGCACAGCCCATTTTTCTGAGGAGAGAAAGTGGTGTGTGTGTGTGTGTGTGTGTGTGTGTGTGTGTGTGTGTGTGTGTGTGTTACTAGGGACAGAATCCAGGGGCATTCTACCTCGGGGCTGCATCCTCAGCCCTATTTTTTTTTTTTTTTTTGGTACTGGGGATTGGATCCAGAGGCATTCTACCTCTGAGCTACATCCAACAGCCCTATTTTCTTTTTCTTTTTTTTTTTTGTGGTACTAGGGATTGAACTCAGAGGTATTCTACCTCCAAACTATGCCCCCAGCCCTATTTTTTAGTCTATATTTTGAAACAGGGTCTCACTAAGATGCAGAGGGCCTCACCAGGTAGCTGAGGCTGGCTGCGAACCCCGATCCTCCAGTCTCAGCCTCCCAAATGCTAGGATTACAAGTGTGCGCCACCATGCCCAGCTCCACAGCCCTATTTTCTATTCTTTATTATCAAACAGGGTCTCACTAAATTGCAGAGGGCCTCACTAAGTAGCTGAGGCTGGCCTCGAACCTCTGATCTTCTGGTCTCAGCCTCCCAAATACTGGGATTACAAGCGTGCACCACCATGCCCGGTAGCCTATTTTTTTATTCTTTATTTTTAGTTAGTTGAGGAGGGCCTCACTAAGTTGTTGAGGCTGGCCGCAAACCTGTGATCCTCCTGCCTCAGCCTCCCAAGTACTGGATTATAAACGTAGGCCACCACGCCTGGCTTAGATTTAACTAACTCTGATTATAATGGCCACTGTGGATATTATATCATGAAAACAAAAAGTGAGAAAGGGTAGAGAAAAAAGTTAGAGGCCTCATACTTCTTGATTTCAAAACTTACTATAAAGCTAAAGTAATCAAGCCTGGCGTGGTGGTGCATGCTTGTAATCTCAGTACTTGGAAGGCTGAGATAGGAGGATTGCAGGTTTGCAGCCAACCTCCGCTACTTAGTGAGGCCCTCCGCAACATAGTGCTGGCATAAAGACACACAGGTCAATGGAACAGAAAAAAACTTCACATGATTTTCAACAAAGGTACCAAGACCATTCAATAAGGAAAAAACAGTCTTTCAACCAATGGTGCTAGGGAAACTGGATACCCAGATGTAAATATAATTTGACCCTTACTTTATAATATATATAAAAATTAACTAAAAATGAATCAAAGACCTAAATATAAAAGCTAAAACAAAGCCAGACATGATGGCTCATAATTATAACCCAGTACTTGGGAGGCTGAGACAGGAAGTTCACGGCCAGCCTCTGTAACTTAGTGAGACCCTGTTTCAAAATAAAATAATAAAATAGGGCTGGGGGTGTAGCTCGGAGGTAGACTGTTCCTAGGTTTAATGTCCAGTCTCATTAGTATGTGTGTGTGGGGGGGGATTTTAAATAGCATTATCATATGATCCAGCAACTCCACTTCTGGGTATATAGTCAAAAGTATTGAAAAAAGGGGATTCAAACAGCCATCTGTACACCCATGTGTACAGCAGCATTATTTACAATAAGCAAAAGGTAGAATGAACTCAGGTGTCCATAGAGGGATAAATAGGAAAACAAAATGTAGTATATACACATACAATAGAATATTATTCAACCTTAAAAAGGAAGGAAGTTCTTTTTGGGTTTTTTTTGGCGGTACTGGGGATTGAACTCAGGGGCATTCTACCTTCGAGCTACACCCCCAGCCCTATTTTTTACTCTTTATTTCGAAACTGGGTCTCACTAAGTTGCGGAGAGCCTCACTAGGTAGCTGAGGCTGGCCGCGAACCCGGATCCTCCGGTCTCAGCCTCCCAAATGCTGGGATTACAAGCGTGCGCCACCACGCCCGGCTTTAGGAAGGAAGTTCTGATACATGCTACAACACGGATAAACCTTGAGGATATTATGGCGAAAACAATAAGGCTATCACAAGCTGGGAATGGTGGTGCACACTTGTAATCCCAGTACTTGGGAGGCTGAGACTAGAGGATTGCGGGTTCAAAACCAGCCTCAGCTCTTTAGCTACTTAGTGAGGCCCTCCGCAACCTAGTGAGAACCTAATACAAAATAAAGAATAAAAAGTAGGGCTGGGGGTATAGCTCAGAGATAGAATGTCCCTGGGTTCAATCCCCAGTACCACACACACACAAAAAAAAGCTATCACAAAAAGACAAATTCTTTTTTCTTTTTGTGATATTGAGGGATTCTCCTGTCTCAGCCTCCAAGTATGTGGACCACAATGCTTGGCACAAAAAGATAAATTCTATGATTCTATTTATGAGGTACGTGGAGTAGCCAAATTCATACAGCTAGAAACAGAATGGTGATTGCCAAGAGCGGAAGAAGGAATGGGTAGCTACTGTCTAATAGATGTGGACATCCAGTTTTGCAACATGAAAAGGGTTCAAGAGATAGGCTGTAGTGATAGGTTGATAACAAAGTGAATGTACCTGAAGCCACTAAGCCATACACTGAAAAATGGATGGTAACTTTAATGTGTTTTTCAACCACAATTAAAAGAAAATGAAAAGAAACACAAAGGAGGGTGGCGAAGAGAACATTTTTCAGAAAAAGGTAGCATTAATTTTTTTTTTTTTTTATAGTTAACAATGAAGATCAAGCCAGGCGTGGTGACATACGCTTGAAATCCCAGTACTTGGGAGGCTGAGACAAGAAGATCACGGGTTCAAGGACAGCCTCAGCAAATAGTTAGACTCTCATCAACCTAGTGAGACCCTATTTCAAAATAAAAACAAAGAAGGGCTGGGGGTGTAGCTCAGAGGTAGAATGTCCCCAGGGTTTAATCATCAGTAAACACACACACACACACACACACACACACACAAATGAAGATCAATTTTTATACTCCTTGTTCTCATATGAAACTGTAGGAAAAATACCTACCGTCTCTGCTCCCAGCGTCTGCAAGCCAGTATATGTTCTATCCAGCTGTTGAAAAACAAAGTGGAGAGCATTCAATTTTACTGTGCTTACTTACAAATCTTAGGATACAATCTTATCTAAAACCCCTTTCACCACAAGTCTTCATACTACAGGATTAACTTTCTCATAATGTAAGCTAACAATTCATCACTTCAATAAAAATCCTCAGTTTTCTGGAGGAGAAAGTGGAATAAAATTAAAAAGTAACCATACACATATAGTTATTATGTTTTCAATATATAATACACTTCTAAAAATCTAAGGACGATCTAAAAATAAAGGAAATTTCACAGAAAGATGTTTACATACTGCAGCATTATCTGTAACCACAAACTAAGAGAATACTTAAGTAAACCATGGACATCAATCAGTGGTGTTCAGCCACTAAGCAGAGTCTACAAAAACTGTGGAAAATATTTTAAATGACAGGCTACAAACTACACCTGAATGTGACAACAGTTATATACTTAGGGTATAGTTACTAAGCATTATTAAATGAAAATGCAGAGTATAGATAATGCTAATTACTCAAATATATTAGCATCATGAAAAATTTGGGGAGGGGGTAACTGGGGAGTGAACTTAGGGGCATTCTACAGCTGAGCTACACTCCCAGCCCATATTATTTTTTATTCTGAAACAAGGTCTTGCCACATTGCTGAGTCTCTCTACATTGCTGAGGCTGATCTCGATCCTATGATCCTCCTGTTTAAGCTTCTCAAGTACTGGGATTATAGGCGTGCACCACCATGCCTCGCATGAAAGATTTACGTTTTGAGGAGAAAAAGGGGTGTAAACTGAATGAATATTAATAATATAAACAAAGAGTTTTCTTTGTTTTTGTGGTACTAGGGGTTGGATTTGGGGGCATTCTACCTTTGAGCTACACCCCCAGCCCTATTTTTTTTTTTTTTTTTTTTTTTTGGCGGTACTGAGGATTGAACTCAGGGGCATTCTACCTCCGAGCTACACCCCCAGCCCTATTTTTTTATTCTTTATTTTGAAACCGAGTCTCACTAAGTTGCAGAGTGCCTCACTAGGTAGCTGAGGTTGGCCGCGAACCTGGATCCTCCGGTCTCAGCCTCCCGAATGCTGGGATTATAAGCGTGCGCCACCATGCCCAGCTTCCCAGCCCTATTTTTTATTCTTTATTTTTGAAACAAGTTCTCACTAAGTTGCAGAGTGCCTCACCAAGTAGCTGAAGCTGGCCGTGAACCTGCAATCCTCCTGTCTCAGCCTCCCAAGTATTGGGATTACAAAGCATGTGCCACCACGCCCAGATAAAGTTTTTGACTATATAGTTAGCTAAATTCTGATTCTTGTGTTTCTTTTATATCCTACCATTTGAAAAAAATAATAATTTGTGTCAGCTTATCTTATGATTACTATTATTTGTGACAGCTTATTCAGACTGTACAAACAGGAAAAAAAAATTATGATTAAGTTGGGCAGACAGGAAAGATTTAGGGGGAAAATGATAAGACCAGAAGTAGGTGAGTAAATGCAAAGTTTTCAAAGCTTGTAGGAGGTAGATGTCAAGTCGGCTGAGTTCCCCAGCAATGAGCACAGGGAGGCAACTCAATAGGATTTTGGTGTTCAGAAAGTAAGATACAGGGTAGACTGACAGTAGTACCATGGATGAGACTGGAATTTTAACATTTAAATCTTAGCCAATGAGCTGGGAATGGTGGTGCATGCTTGTAATCCCAGTACTTGGAAGGCTGAGACAGGAGGATCTGGGTTCACAGTCAACCTCAGCTATTTAGGTAGACTCTATTTCAAAATAAATAATAAAAAATAGGGCTGGCAATATAGCTCAGAGGTAGAATGCCCCTAGGTTCAATCCCCAGTACCGCAAAATAAACAAACAAACAAATAAATAAAAGGGCTGGGCCTGGGACTCAGAGGTAGAATGTCCCTGGATTCAATCCCCAGCTCCCCCACCACCACCAAAAAAACCCCCAAAAAACAAAAAACAAAAAAAAACTTAGCCAACAGTATGATTGAGGAAAATATACGGGCAATTTTAGGTTGTGTTCATTTTCTTACACTCTAGAACAGAGAAATGATAGTCTCTCTATAATCTTTACCAGTTTATGCTTCATTCTTAGGACCACATTTTAAGAGGAACACTGATAAAAAATGGAACTATTATCAAAACAACAAGAGGAGCCGGGCATGGGGGCGCACACGTGTAATCCTAGTACTTGGAAGGCTGAGACAGGAAAATCGCAGGTTCACAGCCAGCCTCAGCAGCTTAGTAAGACCCTGTTTTAAAATAAAAGAATAAAAATAGGAATGGGGATGCAGCTCAGAGGTAGAATGTCCCTGGGTTCCCTCCCTAATTTAAAAAAAAAAAAAAGTGTTCTTATACAACAGTTTTGCTCTATATAATTTCAGAATCAAACGAGAACAATGAGATAAAAAGTGTTTAAGCAGTTTTAGATAAATTATGAAAGGATCTTGGCAGTGCTGTGCTCCATGGTAATGGCTGAGGAGAGGGTTAAATGGCTACAGGTCAGGGATGCAGGATATGGGAATTTCACATATTCTGAAAACTTTTAAATTTTACATAATAACTCTAACACTTAAAAGTACTTAATATTTAATGTAATATCTACAGTACCAAATACCAAGTACTACATTTTCAGTACAGAATTCAGTACTACAGAGATCACAATGGGCTTAAATAGCCAGAAGAAGGTATCTAAAAATTTGAGAATAGAAAGAATTCCAACAAGCGCTGAATGAGGAGGAAAGCATGCAAATAGAGACACAAGGCAAAGGTCCAAGGCACTGCTAGGACAAGAACAGACAGGGCTGGAGCAGGATGCTTGGGAGAGGGTTAGTGCCAAGCCAAGTAGGGGAAGAATGCTGAGCCACAACAGGAAGAACCCTGAACAGTCGGCAGGGGAGTTAAAACTTGAACAGCAGGAATTCAATGAAATTTTCTGAAAGAGAAATGGCATAATAATGGCTCTGCTTTCCAGTAGACTGACCGTGGTGTGTAGACTAAACTGAGGGGAAAGGAGATAAGCCATAAGAGCAGGCTAGCAATAGTGGGAATGCAAGAAAGATTATCCTAAATGAATGATGGTCTTCACCTGAACAAATACTTAGAACAAAGGTGGAAGAATCAAAGATAGCTGAGAACTAACACAAATATGGAAGGGAAAATGTTATTCCAGTAAAAAAAATACGGCCATAATATAGACGTCTAAAGTTTAAATGCCAATACATAACAAAATAACAAAAGTATGTTCTCCAGGAAAACTTGTAAGAAGTATTTATTGTCATCTTAAAACACTTGTAGTCTCAATCTTCCAACAGGAGCTCTAACTGATATGTACAATAAAATATGTGAGAATTATGTAAACAATCCTTTTATTTTAGAGACTAGGGCTGGGCCCAGTACAAGAGAATGTGGTAAGTGCAGTGATTGAAAAAACAGAACTAGCTGGGTGGGCATGGTGGCACACACTTGTAATCCCAGTACTTGGGAAGCTGGGACCAGAGGATCTGGGTTCATGGCTAGCCTTAGCTACTTAGTGAGGCCCTCTGCAACTTAGTGAGACCTTGCTTCAAAATAAAGAATTAAAAATAGGACTAGGGGTATAGCTTGAAGGTAGAATGAGCCTGGAAAGGACAGAAGGACGGAAGGAAGGATGGTTGATCAGAACTATAGCCCGATGCAGTGGCATATGCCTGTAATCCCAGTACTTGGGCAGCTGAGAGAAGGGATCGCAGGTTCTCGGCCAGCCTGAGCTACTTAGTGAGGCTCTCCGCAACTTAGTGAGATCCTGTTTCAAAATAAATAATAAAAATAGGACTGGGGGTGTAGCTTGGAGGTAGAATGTCCCTGGGTTCAGCCACAAGTACCAAAAAAAAAAAAAAAAAAAAAAAAAGAAGTATTTCAGACCTTCCTCTAAGTAATGGGACAGTTTGCATGCTCTTTACTTGATTTCCTGTTCCTGAGGTCATAAGGCAATCTAGTCTTCCAGTAATCGCTAGAAAATAAACAAGTTATCAGCACAGTCTATCACTAATGCAGAAAAAAGTTTAGCATTCCTCAGGTTTGAAAGAGGTACAATTAGCCGGGCGTGGTGGCGCACGCTTGTAATCCCAGCATTTGGGAGGCTGAGACCAGAGGATCCGTGTTCGAGGCCAGCCTCAGCTACCTAGTTAGGCACTCCGCAACTTAGTGAGACCTGGTTTCAAAATAAAGAATAAAAAATAGGGCTGGGGGTGTAGCTCAGAGGTAGAATGCCCCTGAGTTCAATTCCCAGTACCGCAAAAAAAAAAAAAAAAAAAATGAAAGAGGTACAATTATAGAATAAAGATAATAAAGGAAATCTACAAATGTAATCAGCTTTATTTAGTTCAATTTTGGAAGCCATTAATGGGAACAATGTGATAAACCACAGAGTAGGGTTGCTTTAAGAAAAATACATTATTATGAATGTTATAAATATATATACATGTAAATAAGTATATATTATAAAGAGTACCTAAGGAAAATTAAAAATGGCCTGTCTTTCAACTATAGCATGGTGGTGATCACCTGTAATTCCGGTACTTAGGAGGCTGAGACAGGATTATAGGGTTGAGTTAAGTCTCAGCAACTCAGCGAGACCCTGGTATACATACGTGTGTACACACACACAGACACAAAGGTAGAAGTATAGTTCAGAGGTAGAATGCCCCTGGATTCTATCTCTAGTTTCAAAAAAAAAAAAAAGGTTAAATATGTTTATTATATAAAATTGCAAAAATGTTAAAATAAATAGAGAAACAGGAAAAATGGGAAGGGAAATTCAATTACTCCAATATTTTGGTATTATTTCTTTCTTTCTACCTTTTAAAGATCATGTTAAGCTGGGCGTGGTGGCACATACTTGTAATCCCAGTACTTGGAAGGCTGAGACCAGAGGATCTGGGTTTGTGGTTAGCTTCAGCTACTCAGTGAGGCCCTCCACAACTTAGCAAGACCCTATTTTAAAATAAAGAATAAAAAATAGGGCTGAGGGTATAGCTCAGATGTAAAATGCCCCTGGGTTGAGTCCCCAGTACCCCCCCCCAAAAAAAAGTATACACACACACACACATACACACACACACACACACAGAGGTTTTTATGCTCTCTTTTCCACTTATTATAATGGCAGTTTCCCCCCATGTATAGAAAATATTTCATAGATTATTTATAGTGGCTGCATAATAAAACATGTGGACATATTAGTAAAGATATTCTCACTATATAAATCAAAAGTATTTTACCCTAGTACAGTCATGGATTTATAACTGCTGAAACAGGCTCAATTCTCAATCCTTATGAGATAAACAAAGGCTTATTATTTGCTTCATTTTATAGAAAAGTAAATAGACTTAAAAATAAAGATTTCAGTTACTTAGTCTTTCTTAAGTAACACATTATTTGATAATGTGTTTGTTAACAAAATTCGAGTTTTCTGATTATCTGAATAGTTAGTTAATTGATCTTTTTAAAGAATATACACAGCCAGGCGTGGTGGTGCATGCTTGTAATCCCAGTACTTGGGAGGCTGAGACGGGAGGATCCAGGTTTGCCACCAGCCTCAGCTATTTAGTGTGGCCCTCTGCAACTTATTAAGACCCTGTTTCAAAATAAAGAATAGGACTGGGGGTGTAGCTCAGAAGTAGCATGCCCTTGGGTTCAATCCCCAGTACCTCAAAAAAAAAAAAAAAAGAGAATATACAATGTGCTTAAAACAACCATCTCCCCAACCTTCAGAGGACAAAGGAGTGTTGTGGCAGTAAGCAAAACATGCTCAAAAGATTATCCTGCTTCCCCTGTCCTCAACCACTTCCCTCAGAAGGCCTAAACAACTGGTG
Organism: Graphiurus murinus; assembly: GCA_004027655.1. Taxonomy (NCBI): domain Eukaryota; kingdom Metazoa; phylum Chordata; class Mammalia; order Rodentia; family Gliridae; genus Graphiurus; species Graphiurus murinus. Next base: position 1,367 of record PVLC010019250.1, on the reverse strand, counting down.
AAAAGAGACACTTCATTTTGGGTAGTAATGCTTTGTTACAATACCTTCAGATTATGTATGATATCTATCCGCTTGTTCTGGCTGTCCTTAAAGTGAACTTGAACTCTGACGGGAAACTCACCCCAGCCTCTTCTGGTCAGGTGAAAAGGAGGCTCTCTAGGGAAAAGCAGATGTTTACATATTCACCCATGTTCATGCTCTCATCCTAGAGAGGAAAAGCTTTCTCACCATGAATAAATTAGAAATGCACATTCTTCTGAGAATCACTTGGGCTCCCTTGTGGGAAGCTAAATCAACATGCTGAATTTTGCTAAAATGAGGAATTATAAAGTTCAACTCAAACCTACATTAAACATTCAACTAGTGAATGCTTAAAGCTAAAAGGCTCAGACCATCTAATCCAAAGTCATTTTCACAGAAAAGGAAACTAAGGTGACTGATGAATGCTCTATACTCCTTGAACCAGAACCCTTGTCTGTATGTTCTTAGCCCAGGATCTCAGAGGCTAAAATAAAATAAACCATGAACGTGTTCAATTTGAAAGTGAAAATTTAGTTGAAACTATTGTCAAGAGAACTTAAAAGACTGTATGTTCACACTCTGATCTTCCCCATATAGTGGCTAGAGGAGAATGTATATGAATGCTAACTTGACTGAAGAAACGCAGGTGGCATACACCCATGACCCGGATATTCAGGTGGCTAAGGCAGGAGTTAGAGGTTAAAGGCTAGCCTTGGCAACACAGCAAGATCCTGTCTCAAAATGTGATTTAAAAAGGGCTGGAAGCCGAGCGTGGTGGTGCACGCTCATAATCCCAGCATTTGGGAGGCTGAGACTGGAGGATCCGGGTTTGCGGCCAGCCTCAGCTACCTAGTGAGGCACTCCACAACTTAGCGAGAGCCTATTTAAAAATAAAGAATAAAAAAAAAATAGGACTGGGGGTATAGCTCGGAGGTAGAATGCTCGAGTTCAATCCCCAGTACCGCAAAAAAAAAAAGGGCTGGAGATGCTCAGAGACAATGTGTGAGACCTTAGATTCAATTCCCAGTATTCCCCATCCCCCCCAAAAAAGTAGGGACATTAATGGAATAAGACTGGCACGCTATTATTAATTGTGATGGGTACACTGAAGGCTCATTATACTCTTTACTTTTGTATATGTGAATATTTTCCATAATAGAAAATTTAGAAATTTGAGAGATCTTTAAGTATTCAAAAGAATATAATATGGCTTAAGCCGGGCGTGGTGGCGCACGCTTGTAATCCCAGCATTTGGGAGGCTGAGACCGGAGGATCCGGGTTCGCGGCCAGCCTCAGCTACCTAGTGAGGCATTCCGCAACTTAGTGAGACCCGGTTTCGAAATAAA